>JAQGBM010001348.1:0-10836 GCA_034698405.1 Symphylella vulgaris | reverse complement strand
CCGTCGGTTTTGCTTCTTTTTTTTCGACCAAAATTTGCATTTAAATGAGTTGTGTTTTTTTACCATTTTTTCTTTTGTACCATGTTGGCTTAAGCATCATTATTAAATGTAACTTTTATTATTTAAGTTTTTATTATAAGTATTATAATACTTATGGAACAATACACATTTTTTATATGTTTACGGAACTCTTTTTAACACAGGAAGTATAGGTTACAGTAACTTATTTAAAATGTAAATAAATAAGGTAGCCCCTTGCCCTTCAGCCCTTCTTATTATAGGGCAAGCAGTATCTGCCGGTTAGATGGGGATATAAAGGCCTACAGAATCCCCTCAGCAAGGTTGCGAATCACCCACAATCGAGTGGAGTAGTGGATAAGGAAATATTTTGTGGATCTTTCGAATGAGAGTATATTTCTCTAGCTCATGAGCTTATAAATATTCTTCAAGGCAGGATTTCTAACAGATTTCTAACTTGTTAGAAATCCTTGCTCAAGGGGAAATAAGAACCGTACCCCTGCAGTCAAAATTGGTCCATGAAGGGAGTATTTCAGAAAGGGACTCTCAGAAGTCTGAGCCCAGAAAAGGGGACTATATCCTCTGGCATTGATTCTGTTGTTCAGGGTGTCAAATCTGTAATTTTTTATTTTTTATTCGAGCATTTTTTATTCGAGCATTTTTTGCAAATTTTAATTCGTGGCGTCCCTCTCATAAATATACGGATCTGGCATACAGGATACTCCGTAAAACAAAAATATGGACTATACAGATCTACAATAATTATTTTTCGGAAATGACCCATTTAAGTCGCTTTGACTCTAGTCCATTGTGTAAAATTTATTGCTTCTTTTCATATTTTTTAGCAGACCATTTGTGATTTTAATGTTCTTCGTATATACCGGTATTCTATTTTTTAACTGTCTTCTGGTCACATGCCATTAGTACAATTGCACATTAATCATTTTTTTCTACACGTGTGCATACGCGGATCTTTTTTAATGTTTTTGTTTCACAATATGCGCTATAATTCAACATCTACTAGCTACTACAATTGTACAGGTTGTCTTAATTTTTGTACGTAACTTAGAGCATTCTAAACTCTAACAATGATCTCATAGTCGAGTCGATCGAGCCTGTCCCAATAGTTTGTGGTCGTATTGCATCATGCACTCGCTTAAATACGCGTGCCTTTCAAATTCTGATCGAAGTCGATCGAAGTAAGATGTGATCTCGTTTTTTTCGATAGTTAACTGAAATCCTATAGATTTCCTTATACTCTCAATGGACATGCCCTTACCTTGAAGGGATAATAATAAGGCCAGTATGGTATTTGGAGACATCACCCCCTCCCTGACGTCGGTTTTATAGCTTTGGTATATCATAAGTTATACCAAAAATATGCCGACGTCGGCATTAAGACCTTGTTTAAATATCTACCGGGTAGACAAAATGGTAAGAGAGTAATGAGTTCTCACCTGCATATTTCGAGGATGCTGGGTCTCCAGTCCCTGTCAAGATCTTATGAACTGTAGAGCGGAAGTTAGAAATAGTGTTGCTGAGATAAGAAGAGAAACTCGTTAAGTTTGACGTATTGAGTAAGCATTTCCACGTGAGCTAATGGCATACTGATTCTCATTTACGTCAATATTCCTTCTACCTCAATGGGTTTCTGTTTTGTTTGAGCAGTTTCTAACTAAGGCCGAATAAATGTCCAATTTGCTTCTCGTAAAATATCGCTGAATGTGCAAAGGAAGACTGGCCTCTGTAACCGTGTAAGTTGTAACTCGTCACCCTGTATATGCAAAGGAAATAACACATACCAAAATTATCATTATTAAAAAAAGAAAGAAAGATTTAGTGCATGTTTTATTTTACTTAACAGCGCATAATACATGACGTAACATCCTTTTATATAATGTCTTTTAATACATAACTAAGCGACCATTAATCATTAAAGGACCGTTGACAATAACAACATTAACACACATGTGTTTCTTTCTTATATATACGAGTGTATGACGGATTGCACCTCCATTAAAAATTTTTTCCTAACAATGATCGTCTAGACTGCATTATAATATATTTATCATACTCTCATTTGCTTCATCTCCATCTTGCTTCACACAATTATGATTTGGAGCATTTCCTACTACTGCACACATCTTTATTTTTTATCCCCTCCCCTCTTTGTAATTCTAATTTTCATGTATATCTCCCTATTATTTATGCCGTTAATATTTCGTCACGGTTTACGGTTCAACCAAATGGTCTCTATTATAAACATTCCATATAGTTATATGTGGCGACTATAGATCTTTTGTGGGTATTTGATATAAGTGCGACAGACAACTGCAACATGTGTAAATAACCAGTCGGTATATTGAACAAATAAGTTAATTTAATCATATTTTAATTTAATCAAATAAATAATATTTAATTAATGGTTACCCATGGAAAGTTTATTTAAAAAAAATTTTCTCTTTAGTAATGAAATACCTGTGTAGTTTTTGGCCTTACTTCCTAATCAGATACACTCTAATAAAATCAGTATATATTTAGTGATATATTTATGAGAGATATATCATGTTTCGTATGCTAAGTTATAGGCTATGTGGGTGGAAACTGGAAAGCGATACATGATTCTCATAATTATATTTTAATCCGGATTCTGATTTGAATAATGAACTTCTTTTCGTCGATAATTATACAGATCGATACATTTATCTTCGTGGGATAAGAGTCAGTCCTTGTCATCGAGTTCAGTTCCCTAAAATCGAGACATAATCGGTATCAATTCTTAAACTCCAAAACCAAGATAAATAATTATTATTTGTATGATATTTTGAATATAACTTAGCATTAAATAATTAAATAATATTACTAAGCATGCGTTTCAATTAAAAAATCCACAGTGTTGCAACATCTGCCTTAATTCTGAAAATGTAAACATGCGTATACCAAAATAAATTAAATTAAATTCTGATCAAAATGCCACAGTTATTATTCAAGTTTTGGAAAATAATTTATGAATCGTGGAATCACGTGACTATTAGCATGGTTATGAATATGAATAGGTTAATCGAAACGATTGAATAGAAGAACACACAGTTACGTTCGTGTAACTAAGTTATAGACCCCGGTAAATTGACGATCATGTATTTATTTATTAGCCAAACTAACGGTACGTAACTATAATATCAATAAAATTGTGTCAGTAGGGGATACATTACTGATAATAATCAGTAGGCCTATAACAAATTGACGATTCATAATTATGCATAAATATTTTTAATAAATACAATTAAATGTAAGTTTGTAGGCGACAACATTAAATTTTGTTTTTATTTTTATACAAATTAAATAATTAATATCCACTTTTCAGCAATTTTTTACTTGAAATTGATTTGCTGCAATATTTTGTAAACTTATCAGAAACTACTCCGTATTAATTTAAAATCTACTTCGAGAATAATCTGGCAGTGTCGGAAGATATAATGTTATTTGAGAATAAAGGGTAGTAGGGTACTAATTTTTGCTTGCGAACTGCAGCATACCTTGTATAGTAAAAATTTTGATATTTTACACAACTGTACAAACCTCTATTAAAGATTTTTAAGGTTTGTACAGGAGGATAACCAGTTTTGTAGAAACAAGTCCATTGGGGGGTGTTGGCGCGGCTCTGAAAACAAGAAAAGGAAAAATAGATATAGAAAGTTTTGTTTGGCAAAAACGTTTGATGAATACAGCTGGCTTCGTCTGTAAAGAGTAGTCTGACATTGCCGTCATTTTTTGTTTGTGTTCCTATTTTGTCATAAGTTAAACTTATTGTGATAAGTCGAGAGGGAAAAAAAATATTGTAGTCTGCTGAATATGCTATTTTAAACGTTTTTGGATACGTAACTTATTCGTAAAATTTCGTAATTGCGATGATGTTTCAATACTTCCTATTTAAGATTGGACGTTATGTTTTGTTAATAAACTTCAGTCGGTGGGCCTCGGATAGTAAAAGAACCACGAATATAACATGCCTTTGGTCAATGGTTCAAGCCCTACAATAAATTGGGCCTCGAGCTCATACACGTACGCTAAGTATAACGTATTTGATTTATTCCAGTCGTTCAATAGTGGCAAAACACACTTGGTTCCAATTTCCAATTCATATTGAGATCTTGTATATCTCTTACCCATGCGACCCCAACCTCTCTCAGTTATCCGGATGGCTTTAAAGAGGTGGAGAGTGGAGACCTCGGCCGTATAGTGCCCTCGTAGCTCGAAACGACAGGCAAGATAAACAAGAGTGAATACCAAGGCTGGTTAAAGAAATTCTTCATTATTCTTCAACTTCAAAACATAATATCGATAATATCGTTTTAAAGCAAATGGCATCACTATTAAAAAATAAAAACTGGAGTGTTTTTGAAAGAACAGTAAAAACCTCCGTAATGATCTATACAAAAAATGAGCGAGCTCATTGTTACAACCCACCTCATTTGAAACAAAGAGATAAAAAATATGCAGTTATTAACATTTTACGCTGACATTTTGTCCAACTGTGTGACAGATATCTCCTCCAACAAATTGTTGTAATTCCTCTTTAACAAGCATTGTTTTAGGTGCACTCTTTAACAATGTGGCAACAATTATTATTATACTTCCTACTGAGAGAGAAGAAGAGCAGCAGCGGGTCGTTCCCTTTTTGTCATTTTCTTCTCGTCAACTTCACGTTTTATGGCTATACGGCAAAATGCTATGTAATGTCGAACGGTCTTTTTTTAAGTAGAGGCTAATGCATAACAAAAGAGAAAAATGTGTTAATTTTAAACTAGATGAGGGGGAAGAGAGTGATAGAAAAGGTATGTTTCCATCACTCGTCGGCGCTATCACAAATTCCTCTGTCACACTCTGTGCTCTTCTGACATGCATTCGTGTACTGAGAAGAAGCTTAACCTACAGTAACCAGTGATTGAAAAAAAAATCCAATAATAATTCAATACGTTATAATAATATTATAAGTTAGTAGCCTACACAACAACAAAATTTCGTTAACTGTATAGGTGCTGTATAGGAAAAATGACTTAAACAACGGGTAGTCCATTTTGGTTCTACTGTAGCTTCAGAGACATACCGTAATATTTGATAATAATAAGTTATTTGGTTCCCCTTTTTAGTTTAAATCTTTATCTCCCGCTAGATTTTATCTGCTTTCAAAATTAATCTAAGTTACTACCACATGCTGCGTCTAGGATACGGTATAGGCTACTGATTTCAGATGTGTATTTTCAACTTAGGCTTATACTTTATAGTTTATATAGTTGAGAGTAGGAATTTGGTAGGCCCTAATCGCGGTTCTAATATCTTCTTCATTACTCATTAGTCACATTTCCGTGGTATTGTAGTGCCGTTTTCATTTAAACCTGTACAGAAATAGGCTGACGTTAAACAAAACAAACAATATTGGAACTGGTGTTTGGGTTAGCGTTTTTACCCTAATTGTTAGGGAGGAGCTTGTCCAAAATCAATACCTGGCTAATGAACAAACACATGTAGAGAAAAGAGTGTAACTTATTGATACAATCACAATATTTAGGTATTTTGTTTTTTCAAAGCGAAGACGCAATAGCGTGATTTTGTTACGGATAAGTTTTTGAACATGATAGGAACTTCCTAAGTTTGTTTCAATATAATTTTTATTACAAATACCTCCCAACATTTCACTACCGGTAATTTATGAAATCCGTCTTGCAGAGAAAGGAAGATAAAAAAAAAACACTATATCTTTTCCTGTCAGAAACCGAGATTTGCATATGTAATATGTAAGAAAACTATTTTTATGCCATAACCAAATAGATTTTTGTAAGCGATATGCGTTTCTTTTCTTGTTGACATTTACAAAGATCCTGCATCACAACGTTTCCAGAAAACTTGGCATCTTTTTAGTAAAAGATTTGTTTATTATTAAATTTAATAATAATTATATGAATTCGTGATTGTACATAATACGACTTCCACAAAATGCTCTGTAATATGTAGCTGACACAGCAAGCTTCATCCACTGACTGTCTTTGTTTATTCTATGAAACCCCAGAACATATGCTTCAACAATGACACTGTTTTCATTGAAATTATACTGTTGCATATCCAATGTTTAAATAGAATTATTCAAATATAAATAATTAAGAGTATATTCTGAATTGATGTTGCTATGGGGTATTTGATATATCCTTTATTGTTAGTTATCAGCAATTGAATCGAATTCAATGGAAAGATCATCAGTGAATGATACAATGTTTTTGATAAATACAGTGGTTTAATTAATAAAGGTTCTGATTAAAATGACTTAAACAGCAGAAGTGGTTTGATGGTTTCAAATGTTTTATCATCATAATGAATATATAATTTTTATTTTAGTTACCGTATTAATATTCTAAAGTTAATTATTCTATGAGCAATAGCTTACATAGGCTATAAACAAACCGGCGGAGTGGCATTGGGGTTTTGTCTCCCCATTGTTGATTAAAGTCGAGCTCCGTCGGGTGTATTCAGTGTTAAGATGGGTGACCTGTTCCACGACCCTTTGTTAGGCCCATTTTGGCGAGGAAGACCTTACAGGACTTGTCAGTTGTCCTATGGGTCATGCGTAAAGGTTGTAAAAAAATGTATAAATATTATAATAATAGAAATAATTAATAACAATAAAACATAAACATCACTATTTATTTTAGTCCCATATCGGTGTATTAGACTTTATGGTAGCATAACAGAGGGTATAATCATCATATTACCGGTAGTTATGTTATGGCAATCTTAACATGTCACATGTTACTACAAAATCACTCTTGTACACATTTTCCGGTCTTTTTGTAACAGATATTATCTTAATAAAGGATAACTGACAGGTGCATATTCTTACTACAAGATCCCGTTTCTAAAAATTACTTCGTATTTATATTATTAAACAAAATATATTTACCGTTTCAAAAATCCTTCAACGAATTGATGACGGGAAAAAAAACCACCCAGCGAAATGTTTATTTTTACCCGTTGTATTTTTGAAGTTTCCAGTTGCATGAAAAATTATAGAGTGCATAATAATATTAGAGAAAATAATATGTATATAGTTTGTTCCTCGAATTTATATTTCTAAATTAGTGTATTTATGTGTGCTTTGCAGAAATGGCATCAAAACCAGGCCCTTCTACAATACATCAATGAAAAAGCCATTTTAGTAAGTGTCATTTTATTTAAAAAATTAGGATGTTATACTGTGTTTTCTGCATGAAATTTTAGCACGACATTTATATTACTTATTAAAGTCAATCATCAGGTGGTTATAGGTAAAATGTGGGTCCACTGTTTACTCAGAATAAGAGAACACTAAATCTTATTGCTTTATATCTGTTAGTCTTCTCAATATGGAATATAGGGATCGTTGATAAATGATACTTTGTTAAAAAAGGATTTCAGCCTTATCCCGCATATTTGTATAATGTACCTGGGTCAAAGAGGTTCATGAATATTTCTAGATGAGAAAGATCAATAATGATCTGCGATTAAACCTCTCGATTAAACCTTCCTTGTGCTGAGATGAAAACAGTCGAATGATAGCATCCGTTCTTTCCCATACATTCCTATGGCTTTCATCCGCCATATTTGGCTTCTGTCAAGCGAGGCGATAAAACTAGAATAATGGATTTTAAACAGAATTTGATTGTTTGATACGGTTTTTTTCAAAAGTAAAATACCCCGTACTACCGAGGTAACGTAGTAACTAATAAACTAATTCCTTAACAAAATTATGCGTTCTGCTTTCTGTGCTAATCAGAGAAGTAACAATCACACGAGTGGATTCACGATTGCTTCTCGGTTACAAGTCCTGTATAAGGTATAATTTGTATAAGATTAAACCTTTTCCTTGCACTACCTGATACCTCGTATTTTCTTATTGTTTACTGACTCTTGAAGTCAAAATTCGTCCTCTTAAAAACAGGCTCATTTGCTGGAGTTAGTATTTAGCCTCTGACTGACTGAATATAATATCAGTTCCTATGTTACGGTACGGTATAACCATTAATTATTTTGCAAAGTTTCCAAATTTTCAAAACACTTTTATAAGAATAAGAAGAAGGAAAAGAAAAACAAGAAAAATAAAACAATCATTCTTCATCACATCATTCAAAATGATATATTTAGCAGAACTTTCTTTTCCCTTATCTTGCAAACTTTTAACAGTCAGTTTAAAATGCTTTCTCATTTTTCCCAACTTTTCAACAGCAATATGTCTACACTGAAACTTTAACCTCACCTTCTCCCCCTTGTCTATCGTCTCTGCATCTGTTTTTCTTGGTTGACGTCACAACACTTATGCACAGCAGCAGCAGCCATTGCACAAAATAATATCAACAACATCGCGCCTCATTTGATGAGCTATTGCTAACAAATTGGGGAAAAAACAGTGTTGTATCTGATTGTTTTGGATTCCTCAGTTCAGCTCTTCCAACACTCAAATTCATATTATTCCAAAGATAAGACTGCTGTTAGGAAAACACAACGTCTGTACAAACGTAAACACACTATTACATATTTATTTTATCAGTACGAGTATAATAACAATTTAGCCTCCGGCGGTCCCGATTTACCAAAATTACTCAATTTCACCAAATTAAAAAAAAAAAACTCAAAAATTTTCGTCTCCGGCGGTCTCGATTTACCAAAATTACTCAATTTCACCAAATTAAAAAAAAAAAAAACTCAAAAATTTTTCGCCTCCGGCGGTCTCGATTTACCAAAATTACTCAATTTCACCAATTAAAAAATTAGTATGAAACATAAGATATTTATACCAGCAGCTTACTGTATGTGCGGCCCTCTCAGATGTGGATAATTTACAAAATGGCCCCCAGTTGGAATCGAGCTTGACACCCCTGCTATAGACTATATACTCTTCCCGTTAAGCCGGGAGCAATACCGTATATAACACTCGGAAAAATTTCCGGTCCCTTCAATCCGTATAAAGTATTATATCCGTACACCGGAACAAAACAGTTGAGAGCTGTCGAAATCCCACTATTTCTTATTAAATCATGTTTCCGCATTCACTTTGGATTAATATTATACCTTATACCGTGACTTACATGGATAAAAATCCTTCCCAACAATATACGTATATCGAGCATATCCCTTTCCTTATAGCGAAGGAATATTTACATTATAAAGTTCAAAAATGGTTTGCTGTGAATTTACTGAACTATTCGGAGTTCATTCAAAAATCCATTGCACGTTTGTTTACTTTAAAATGTTAAAATATCAGCAATGAGGTAACGGATACTGATGATACTTATATCTTTGAAAAGGATTTTTAATCCTCTTTAACAAGACATTAACCCAGAGCGATGCATGACGGAGATAAGCTTATTCGATAACTTTAAAAAATCTTACCTCATCCAATATTCCTCAAAATTTAATTCTTGGTTTATATTTAATAGTATTTTTGCTACGGTATTTTCGAACAATAATTATTACGACACATCACACACAATTCATGTCACTCACAAAAATAAGAATTCAAAATCCTACACGTGCTCGCTGAAAGCGCGCGTTGAACAAAAATACAACACAAAACTTTTCTTGATATAGTTCGACGAGACCAAGTTACTATACCGTCAACTTCTTTCAGCGAATGACCGCGTATACTAACTTCTCTTGTGCCAAGCGTTCCACTGAGCTTTACCAAAACATATTCGCACGCGCGCACGCGTTAGGAGCTTGAGAGCGAACGAAAAGATAGAGCATATAGCACGAGCACCACCAAGAGTATGTATGATACAGTTTTCTCTACTCCCAAATTCGAACTTTTCTTTTCTGGCGTACTATAGGTGGCCCGAGAAACCTTAGCAAATTTATGAAGACAATATCTTAAAAGTCTTTTTTTCGTTATATTATACGAATATAGGGTAGAAGTGAAATTGATTATTTTTTAGAGAAATAAAAGGAAAAGAAAAACCGGCAATGCAGAGAGACATGTTCACCGAAACTATACGTATATGATAAAACAGCAGGGGAAAGAGCTAACAAAAACGTGATAACAGTTTTGAGTGAGATTTTGTTTGGGGTTTTATTTCGAAGTTTGCGCTTGTGAAGTTGGTTTTTGATTTTTCATTTGCTTGTCGACGGGTTTATTACCTAGTCAGTCGTCCCGATAAATATCGCGAATAAGAGCGAGAAATTGCAGCTAAACACCCCACTTTTTGCGTGCGCCCCTAATGTTCTAATAAAGTTACGGAGCTGACTTTCTTTCGTTTACGGAGCGGACTTTTTTGTGTGGGGTGTATACGGTACAGGTAGTACGAGTATCTGTCTGTCTGGTAAGAGCGGATTACGAGCTAGAAAGTTCCGTATACCAACACCTCGAAATCCAAATATTTACCGGTATCAGATTTACATGCAGATTTAATGCATCTCCATTTGACTTGCCCTTTGAGGCTTAGACCTAGGCTACACTAGAACTTCGATATCAGGATAACGAAATCCGGATAAGAAAATCTGCTTGAAATCCACGTGTAGACGCGCGTTATCCCGATATCGGGAAATATACTTGGATATCCGGATATCGGATATCGAATAACGCGCGGCTACACTATGATTTCGACATTAAGATAACGAAATCTGCTCGAAATCCTCGTGTATAACTTAGCTGCGCGTTAATTATCCCGATGTCCGATATCCGGATACAGAAGTATATTTCCCGATATCGGGATAACGGGCGTCATACACGAGGATTTCAAGCAGATTTCGATCAGATTTCGTTATCTGGATATCGTTATCCTGATATCGAAGTTC
>JAQGBM010001347.1:0-10839 GCA_034698405.1 Symphylella vulgaris | reverse complement strand
GTTGTGCACTGACGAATTTACAAAGCCCAATAATCAAAAGTGTTCATGATCAGTAATTCAAATTTGGAACAATTTTGAATTATGGCTGAACATAATAAAATTTCATGTTTTTTTTCCACACTGTATTATTTTAGCACTATCCCAATAACTTATGTAGGCCTATCAAAATACAGTAATCATATTATTAGCCAATGAACTTTTTTTTTAAGTAGGCTACATGTCAGAGCTGGAGTTATAGTATTGTAAACATAGCATAAATTTAAAAAATGATAATAAATTATAGCCTACTCTAATTTCAGTATAATCAAGACTTAGCATCAGTGCAGTAAATTTTTTTATGCTTTGTAGGCTACTGGTCAATTAATTATATAATAAAAAAAAACTTAGTAGGCCTAGTCTATTGTATTAATTTGAATACAAAAGTATTTTACGGTAATTTGTATGCTTGCTTTGATCTAAATTAGTACTGTAATTAGTATATAATTTTATATAAATTTCCTCTATGAATAATGAATTTAAAAAAAATTTAAAGTAATAAATACTGGTATTATTGAATAAATTGGGAGTACTTTTTTATGTTTAATTAAATGATAATTCTTGCTTGATGTAAATTAGTAATTAGTATAGCCTAATATAATTTTATATAAATTTCCTCTATGAATAATGAAAATTTAAGAAAAAAATAATAGCCTAATATGTAGGCTACTGTTATTGTTGAATAAATTGGGAGTACTTTTTATGTTTAAATGATAATTACAACTATTTTAACTTAGTACAATAAAAACTATTGTTTCATAACAAGACTGTATCGATCTTCAAATCATTGTTTAATTATATTTAATCTATCTGCAGAATACATTAGCCTACACTAAAGCTGAGGACTTAACTTATGTAAGTTGTAATCTGTATGGCTCGATTTGATTAGGGGATTTCCTTCCTCTGATTTTATAAAATTAATTCCCCTTAATTTCATAATTTAGGAAGTGTACAGTAGACTTCTCCCCTCCCTTCCTGGAATTTTATCCTTCTGTCTGAAATTTGAACATCGTCGAACCTAGGTTTGTTGATCTTAATAATTAAACATGTACCCGTACATGATTTGTTCAACCTGAGTAACTCTTAAGAAATATAGCATAATGTAAACCTAGCTTGGGACTTATTAACTACTAGCAGGAGACTAAGTTACTCGTATTATTTTACTACGAGCAGAAATATTTACCGTACCAGACTGGCACATACTCCGTACTAACATTTTACTATTATACTAATTATAGAAAATTAACTGAAATAGAAAAATATAGTAAGTTTATTATGGCAGAAATAATAAAATTAAAGCCTTTGGTAGTGGCTATAAATTATGCACAAGTCTTTGGTATGCTTTAATTTCATTATTTCTGCCATAATAAACTTACTATATTTTTCTATTTCAGTTAATTTTCTATAATTATAGGCTACCTAGTGAACATATCATTATGACTAATCATATTGATTATTAATTAACTATTATAAATGCCGGTATAATTTTTTAATACACTAGCCTACAAATAAATTGTATATATTACATTTAATTAAAAATTTAATTATTCAAGGAGAAGACACTTAAAGTTTAAAACAACAATAAAATTTTATTTGAAAACTTTCAACAACTCAATCTGCAAACATTTTTACTAATAACTGTTCTTTATAAAATTCGAGTAGCGTGTTTATGGACCCTACAGCCCAATTTTCATCTTTCTCCACTGGCACCACCATCATTTGTGTTGGAGTCCATACACAAAATTGACACAGAGAGCGTCCAGTTAGATGTAATACTCCCTGAACCTGGTCATAATAGTGATGATCTTTTTTCAGGAAGTATTTATAAACTTTCTCGTCGGAATCAGATACCGGCATTTCTTCAACCCCAAGGTAGAATTTTGGGTCCTTGGATATAGCTTCTACCACTGTCATATTTTTTTTTGAATATGGGCACTTCACCTCAATCACTTGGTCAGTACCAATTAATCCATCTGGTGAGGCACCAATCATGCCACTAGGGTGCAGCCATATCCCTGTTCGTTCCACTTGCACCTCTTGATCACTTTCGTACAGGGATATGGCAGTGGATTCATTTTGGATTCCCCACTGAATTGCTTTCACCTTTTCCAAGTTATACTCACCCAATAAACGCTTAAATAAGCTGGGTGGATAACTATTTTTGGAGCAGGCATCTAATACAATTCCAAAATTGCTGGCTGTGAGCCTGCCTTTTCTAATAATTCCCCAATTATTATTGCTTGCCTGACCAACAGTTAGAAGAGCCACTTCTGTGATCTGTTCAGGAGTAACTTCTAATTTTACACATGCTTCGGTGTACTTGTCAGTTGAATTTATTACCTCCGGTAATAAAATAATATCATCCACAGTTGGTACAGGCAGGGTAGTGGGCTGTGGCTCAGGGGAAAGCAGCCAGGAAAATCCTGAAGGGTACGGGACATCCTGAAGGAGAGAAAGAAACAGAGTTCTATCTTCATCAGTTACGTCTCTGTTAGTAGCCCTGTACTTCACCTCACCTGGTTTAGCCTTAGGCCACATTTCCTCAGCAGTCATGGCAGTTGGTTTTATCGGAGCCTTCCGTCTGGTCCAAGTGCATTGGAAATCGGTCTTACCATAATTCCTGTTTACGTACAGCATCAGTGAGAGCATGTGGTGGCAACAGACCAATCCCCTAGGGCAGGAACACCTCACGTCAGTTATCCCCTCTTCATTGTAGTAAAACTATAAAAAAATTTATAAAGAAATTACTATCAGTGTGGAATTCAAATTATTAGGAGACAGTTCCTGCTGTGCTATTTAATAGATTTTGATTCACATATCATTCTGTAGGCTACTTACCTCTGTGTCGTAAATCTTATCCTTCATGCTGGCTTGGACCTTTCCCTTAATATAAACCAGGTCTTGGCCATCTACCTCGATTGGCTTAACATCTAGGACATGCCCTGAATTTAATCCATTTTCACCTCTCTTCACCACCTTTCTCTCATCACACTCTTCAGCAAATTTAAATATCATGCCTAAGTCAAGGAAAGTCATTTTAAGCTTAGAAAAAGAAATATTGCAGACTAATTCTAAATTAAAACACTAAAAAGACTATGTCGTTAAAATATAATTAAAATACTAGGCTAGGCTATAAAAAAAAGGCTTTAAAAATATCTGAAACTAGCTAAGTAGGGCCTACAAAAAAATAAAAAAGGCTAATTATTATTACTTTAAATATTATTATTAAACTATTAACTTACAGAAATAAACACTACATTAACTAATTATGAATATGATAAAATTTAAATGTGCTAAAACTACTTAATTTAATTTAAAAAAAAAAAACAAAGTTATTTAAATGGAAACCAAAAACACAACCAACTACACTAAACACTTAATAATTTTACACGATATAAGGACACTTTTATATAATATTAATACTAAATTAAAACCTAAACTACTCTAAACTACTATTAATTAAAATTTAAATATAAAATAATATTGAAACAAGCAAGAAAAATAAGAAGCAGAAAACACGTACCAACACCAATCGTTTGAAGAGCGAAATGCAAAGGATTTGATTTTGATTTCTACATGTTGAGTTAAAAACATCTTATTCATCCGAAAAAGGGGTGGGAACAGTATGAGGTTTGTTATTTATCCCCCCTAAATGGTTTTGAAACACTCCCTTAGATCATTATTCTTTCTGCAAACCTGTGAGAAAGAAAGAGGAGTCCATTGCTCGCGGTGGTAGCTATGGTGTTTACACTCTTGTTACGATGGCTTTCATTCACCATGGCAACGCAAACCACATCTCTATAAGCGTGACGTTTTACTTTTCAGCCCTATTGACAAATGCGAATTATTAGCTAGCGTCATAACGTAAACTGCAATAAACCTCTTTCTCAAAGCAACGGCGAGTGTGGTTAAATATTACCATCCACATCCGTATTGAATTTACCTTTACCTTTTTCTTGGGTACAATTTATTCAAAACTTAATATGTTATCATTTTGTCTTCGTTTTTAATATAAAATTATAAAAAATAGTACATTAAGTGATCATAATGTAAGAATTAGAATAGATTTAACTAAATAAATTGTAATTTTTTATTCAATAAATACGATTTTACTTATGTTCTCTCGACATAAGGTAAATGTAGCCACAACAAAATAATGCATCCTCTCCTGTCTCATTTTGCGACCGACGTTTGATGTGATGTTGATTTATTTTCTCTTCAAACAAAACAAAAATGGATAGATATAATATTCTTCTTATTTTTATATTTGTTATTTTAAACACGCATTAGTTTATAATAGACCTTTAAGGACCTTGCACGTGATTATGTGGTGTTTTTAAACGAGGATTATTATGAATAAGTCCCCATTTTCTTTTACGTTTATTTTCATGCCTTTTCCACGATCTAAATCGGTAAGTTTTTTAAATAAAATCGTAATATTTTTATAACATTCTAATGCAATAATGCATTGGTTAATTAATTCATCTTGCAAGAAGTTTACCTTTGACCTAAACTGTAGGTAAGGTACCTAATTTTGCTTGCTGGTGGTTGAGGTTTACAAGCTCACAGTGCCTCCCCGAAATGCCCGAACTTAATGAGCTTTTAAAATTGAAATATTGGCCCAGTAAAATGGGGGTTGTGGTTTAATCATGGTGCCATTAATTCCCTTAATTTACTAACCTCTCGTATAAATTTAAGGAAATTAAACACAGGTCCAGGGGTAGGATAAAATACTCTACAAAACGTAGTAAGTTTGCACATGGCACTGTCAGTTACCACAGCATACAGCAGCTAGCCTAGATTATATTTACATGCATAGGATTGCAGACTTCCCATTCTTTTCTTAGGCTTTACTTAGCCTTTATACACCAAATGTTTAATTTGTCGTACTCGTAAAGTATATTAAATATGAATATATTTCGTAGATCAAATTATAGGCTAATATTTATTTTAACTAAGTTATACGACATATTAATGGATATAATTAAATTTAAATAAAATACTAGGTTTGTAGGGCAATTTATACAGCTGTTGATAATGGCTGTATATCTCAAGAATTTATGATAGTCTGCAAGCTATCTTTTATCTTTGAAAGTATAGTTAAGGCTAGGTGCAACATTATTTACATATATAAAAATTCATGAATATAAAAACATTTTTACATTATAAAGGTTTTAATTTGTTTAATTGTTTTATACCTTTGTATCCTTTGTAATTCTCAGACTTCTGTGTCAGATTAGAAATATAGTTTAATACCGTAGGCTACTTGTTTAATAACTTTATTTCTAATTTACTTAGTAGATTGATATAGGCTTATCTTTATTTATTATAATTAGTAGCCTAGACTTTCTAAGTTCCCAAGTTGGCTTGCTCTTGAAAAAAAATCCCAATTTGATCATAGGCTACTTAGGTCAAATGGGGCAAAATTTGCTTTAAAAAAAATTAATTTGGGTTTGAGTACATGATCCCCTACTCCCCTAGCCTGGCATAATCTGCTCTTCCCTTCTGAAGAGAGAGAAATTTTGTAAGCTACCCTTGCATGCAATTGCAATGTCATTAGAATATCCTAGTCCAGAAAGGTGGTGACCCCTGGTAATTTTAACTTTATTAATTATGTAATAATAATAATAAGGTCCCTTTATTTGGTATAAAAATACATCTCAATTCTATAAGATAAAAATTACAATAAATAATTGTTACGAATAAATAGATTGAAATGAAATTACAATGTATAGCCTATAACTTGGCAATCTGGTAGATCATTGAGCATCATAGCAGACTGAACAGAAGATCCCCTTGCTCTCTGCATGTAAAAAAAACTCCCCTAAAAGAGAAATATATTTTAAAAAAATTTCATACATCACTGTCACAGGTAAAATTGGTAGAGGAAGGTGGCAAACTTAATAGACTTCATCCCAGTATGGCATATATTTTTTTAGGGAGTGGCTCTTTCAGATTAGCTGAGAATTTTAAACCTAGGTCCTTTATTATAGCCTACCGTACTAGATCCTCTTGTGCTTAGAGCCTGCACATTAAAGAACCCTTATTATTGAAAATTTTCAAACTCGGGATTATTAGTCTTGGGATTGGAAAATTGGTCTAAAGACTAAAAGCCATCAAAATGCATGATTTATTGAGGTTTTCTTGATATATATATATATATGCCTAATGCCTATTAGCCTATAGCTCCATAATTTATTGGAAAAGTTATACTCCGTACTAGATTGTCTACAAGATTTTTATATAGCCTATTCTAAAGTTCAAAAATCAGGGTTTGAAATCCTGAGCCATATTTTCAATCCCCGGATTTCGGGATTGAAAATTGTCAATCCCGGGATTCCCGGATTAAATTTAATAATATATTTTTTTTTTAAATTAGGCACTTTTGACAGTTTTACCCCTGGATCTATATAAATATCCCGGGATTTGATCCGCTCAATCCCGGGATTTCGGGATTGGAAAAATGACCGGAATCCCGGGGTTTCGAGATCC
This sequence comes from Symphylella vulgaris, assembly GCA_034698405.1. Classification (NCBI taxonomy): domain Eukaryota; kingdom Metazoa; phylum Arthropoda; class Symphyla; family Scolopendrellidae; genus Symphylella; species Symphylella vulgaris. The sequence continues at coordinate 4,311 of JAQGBM010001347.1, read as the reverse complement.
CGGGATTGCAAAAGCAAGCCCTACTCTCTTGTTCATGTAATAAAGTACTATTAAAATTATGCTCTTAAAAAAATTTTCACCTCGTCGTCGGGTACTCGGGTTGATATTCATAATTAAGTCTTTTTAAAAACTTAACGTTAAAAAATCATGAAAATATGAAAAATTACTGTTATAAATACAAGTGTTCAATGAAAAGTGAATTTAAAGTAGGCTATAACAAAGGAAACCCACGAGTCTAACTTATAATATAGATAGTCACCACATGCCAACTTACAAAGTGCTCATCTCTGTCCCACCTGCTCGGTTATTAACGGTATTAATGGCTTGATTAGATTGCATGCTAAATTATAACATTACCGGGTAACTGTTAGAACTGCAACGCCAAACAGTTGATACATAAATTATTTTCTTCACATAATGGCGTGTCTGTAGAGCTTGCAGCCAAGTGCGAAAAAATATTACCATAATTAGATGGCACTAGAAAAGGATGCAAATAAAAACGGGAAAAAAATTCTATATATCGTAAAGCAATTGAGCCACTTCCTACCATCATTTACCATTATATTTTACTGAGCATTTCTCTGAAAATAAAACAGCTATTATATCAATTTCTGGAGCAGTGAACAGTATCCAAGGAAATGACGTTCAAATGACTGAATATCCAAAAATATACTGATACAGGCAGTAAGTTCTGTCATGGTATGTTTTTATATTTATAAACTTAACTCTGTTGGAGACAATTTTCCCCCTTTTACCCTTGCATGCTACATTGAGCATTCAAACTGAAGTTGGATCATATCGACTTAAAAATTTAATGGATTTTAATGCAGATACCCAAAGATCGAATTTTAAGCCTGCCCCAGTGGTTAGCTCGCTTGCCTCTGAATCTGGAAGGTCCACGGGTTCACACCCCGGTTGGGTCAGGTATGAATTTTCGGGTGAGGCAAATTCTTTAAGTGGCGGGCTGGCGGCTCCTTCTGATGATAGTTTAATTAAACCGATCTGTCTTGTGTAGATCTTATCCCCTTTGCACTCTGCACATTAAAGAACCCTTATGTAGCCTACAAGTCTGTCATGTCCCTGAGGCAAAAATGCAAAACTCACTCCGTGGTCGGGTTATGACCTTCGTTGTCTCTTACCGCGACGGTAAAAAATCAATCAACAAACAAACATCGAATTTTAAAGATTCTCCACCCTGCAAGGTCCTCTTTATTCTAAGGTCGTAAGTTAATAATGGGTCCCGGACTCCCGATTTGCATCCATTTCTTATTGCACACAAGAGACAAGACCTCAAGAGGTTTATTAAACTCTCATCCGATGGAGCCGCCACTTCAAGAATTTAACACATCCGTAAATTTTTACCATGCAGTCCCAGACGGGATTTGAACTGCGGACCTTGGAACCAGATTCAGAGGGAAGCGCGTAACCACTGAACTACCTTGGGTTAACTTAAAACCTCTGCATCCTGCGCCTGCCTAATCAAGAATGAGGGCGGAACTTTATAATCTTTTTAAAAATACTTTGGATTGTGGATGACCGGCTGGTATAGGAAATTCCTTGTTAAAAGTGAAAGTATCAAGGAAGTTGTCAATTGATAAGAGTACCGTAGGCTAAACCCTTCTGATTAAGACTGTGATTAGATTTCTGGTTTAAAAAATAATGTCATGTAGGCTACTCATGTCACCGGAGAAATTCGGGAGATATAGGATCCCCAGGAGTTTGTAGGCTAATTATCTTAGGATGGAAGCGCGAATATTTTATGCAACTTTAGAACCTAAAATTTAGTAAAATATCCGGAATTTCTTCGGTGACGTAACATTTTAAAACCGGAAATATCAGCAGAAGGGTTTACTCTATCGTAATTATAGGAAAAAAATTCGCTATTTTCTTGAAATAACTTACTTCGATTCATTTCACGCAACCAATAAACTTGCTGTTGCATTGTGCTATTATCTATTAACCTTCAGAGTTAGCCTATAGCCTACTGTTTACAGTAGGCTTACAAGAAATCATTGGCATTTCAAAACTGTCAGGACTCAGGACAACACTCAGTCTAAAATACCAGACATTTTGTAATAAATACCACGTGTTAACAGCTGCTTATTGTGGATATAAATGATTCATGGAACCCTTGCGAGTTGCTCTCAAAAACCCTCTTACTATGACTGATGTTTCATTTCATCTAGAGAGCTTTATTTATATCCAGTGGCATAAAAAATAAAAATACAAAACAGCTGTTTTTCATACAATTATGACAACTCATGCAGTTCTTCCTTATGTTCAAATCTTCTTCCTTTTTTCTCCAAGACTTTTAGAAGTTTCCTCAAGCGAAAGAACAAAACAATCCACCATACTAATTATGAATTATTATATTATAGTTAAACTTAGGCTAGTAATATTCTTATAATTAGTAGTTTAACGTAATAGTCTGCTTAACTTATTTTCATATTTCCATCACAGTAAGTTCATGTTCATAATTATTATTTAGGCTATATCCTAAAAGTCCGATTGAAATTAAATTACGATTTTAGCCTAGCCTAAGTTAGATGTCTATAACCAATTTTACCGTAAAACAAAATTATTGTGTTCTCCGTAACCCTTGAACGAATGTGAACGTTTTAGAGTAGGCTACGGTACACCATACTTCAAAGCCTATACGTTTTTCGGTCCAACCAATTTTTTATTGTGTTTTCTTCGTAACTAACCCTTGAACGAATATAATTATAGACTTATTATATGTCACCCGTAGCCTATTCCGTGAATTTTTTATAAAAAATTCCGTAGGCTACGATGTCACCAAAATGTTCGTCTTATTAGATTGATCTGGATTCTATAGACTATTCGAAAACGTAAAAATAATATTATTGTTGATGGAGTCACAGCAGTATGAAATAAAAAGATATTTGAGAAAAACTCAATCGATCCTGAAAATTTCAGTTTTTCTCTTAAAAATATCTTTTGATTATTTCATGCTGTGACCCCATAATTCTTACTCCGTATTACTTTTTCGAATACCTGTAGATCTTTCCAAGACTAACATTTTGGTAGTACTGTATACGTAGGCCTATAGGCCAATAAGCTTAAGTCCAATTTACTGTTTTTCCGTGGTTTTTGCAGAAAAAAAAAGTGTAATGTAAACGAATGTTTAAAATGTAAATTTATGTCGTAAAAATTGGTAAAAACTAAAAAGTAATAAAAATGACGTTAATAAGTGGTTTAGAAGGATTTAGTATTCTTGAACCTGCTTATACTTTTAACAAATTTTAGTACAAAAATGTGCAAAAAATGTCGTTTTCCAAAAACCGAAAACCGACCGAAATTTTTCCTAAAAACCGATACCGAAAACGAACCGAGATTTTACCAACCGACACAGCTCTAAGTCCAAATTCGTTCAAGAAGGGTTACGAAGATCATACGAGGTACAATTTATTTTCAGTTCACCCTTAGACTTTGGCTTGAAATAATTTTCATCACTTGTCGGATGCTGGCACTCTTTCGCCTGGTAATGATCTTTGTTGTCGCTCACCGCAAATAAGTATAACTAGGCCCATATCTAGAAGAAGTGCCTATGATTGTGGTGCAATGGTCTCGCTCGTCAGTTAAGTTGTCAATAAATCAACCCAACTATAAGTATGTGGATATGTAGAGTCGCTTTGTCTGACCGGATATAAATTAGAGGAGATAGTAGCCTACAGCTGGTTATTAGCTCAGAGTGTAGTTAAAGACCACATGACAATCTAATCTCGGATTAGCGAGTCACATCACGAAACAAATATGAGGGTCTTTTGTAAGATACGGGGTATTATTTTATGAAACACCCACCCCTCCCCGCCTCTCTGGTTCCCCTTTCTGACACGTGCTGTCCATTCATTGTATGTTCATACGCGTCCAAAGGATATATAATATGGGATTATGGGTTTATAGGAAGTATTAATTTTACCAAACCTAAAATTTTTTTGTATCGTTGATGACCTACTGGAGTACTGGTAAATACTGTATAGGAAATCCCATGTTAAAAATAAAAGTATCAAGAAAGTTCTGAAATTTATTTTCCAAGCCTATGATAGAGTAAACCGACTAAACCCTTCTGCTGAGATTTCCGGTTTAAAAGTGTTACGTCATCGAAGAAATTCCGGGGATTTTTAGTTCTAAAGTTGCGTAAATATTCGTCTTCCATTGAAACCTATGATACAAAGGTTTCTGGGGCTTATAAAATATCTTCTGAATTTTTTCGGTGACCTGACATTTTTAAAGTTACGAAAATCTCATGTCACCGCCAAAATTCAGGGGATATTATAATAATCTAGGGGG
>JAQGBM010001346.1:0-10842 GCA_034698405.1 Symphylella vulgaris | reverse complement strand
AACCAATATTTGAAAATATGTTCCATATAAGGAGATGTTCCATATATGGAGGTTCCATATATAGAGATTGCACTGTAATTCATTTCTTGTGCATTAAAAAGAGTTACATAAACTTACATCATCCCACGAATCTTCGACGTCAATGGGTGGAATTGCATTCTTGAGCATGCTCTTAAATGACAACTCAAGACGACGATTCTGAAAAACAAAATAATAATATGTTGTAACAGCAAAATTCTCAATTTAGTCATTTTCCCAAATGTGGAGATAAAAAAAACTGGATTTTTTTCAATTTACGTCTAAAATCCAGTTCTTAATTCGTAGAATTTCTTCATAATTAAATTGTTTAAAAAACTTGTATTAAAGTGTCTGTAGCATGGTAAATGAATTTTACATATTATGTGTACAGTACAATGTTCCCCCTTTCATGATGCATTTTTCAAATATTCCACTCCAGAGGCCCAAAAATCCGAAAAAAAAGTCTCCAAAAAGAGCTTACTCTAACTTCCTCATGAATTTTAAATTCGGTTTCCTGAATTTTTAACATTGGCAACTGGTGAGATATCGTATCGTGGTATCTGTGCAATGTGCATGCCATTTTGATATGGCGATATTGCCATAGTTGAAGCTCAAGAAACTGAATTTTAATGGTAATGACGTCAGAGTGAGCTGTTTTTTGAGGCCTCTGGAGTGGAATTTTTAAAAAATTCAAAATGCATCATGAAAAGGGGAACATTGTAAACTTAATTTTCCATGCTACATACACTTTAAAAGGACGTGTTAATGTGACATTTTGATTCGTTTGAAAAGCCTGATATACGAACCTTTCTAACTTCATCTTTGACTCTTTCCTTTTCTCTACCTTCCGCTTTCTCCAAAAGCTACAAATAAAAATGTCATTAAATTTCCCACCAGATTTAAATTTATATTTGGAAATTCTTTGGGAAATGAATAACTTACGCTGTTGTAGCTGAGTTTGACGTTTCCAGCATCTAGAGTGGCTGATCGTTTGTCTTCACTCACAACTGAAGCAAATTCTTCAAACGACGTATTTACTTCAACACTAAAATTCTTCTCCTGTTTAAAAAACATAAATTAACATTTAGTTAATCGTCCCATTTCATTTAAAGACTATGAGGGATAAAAACGTCTTTCCAACGAAATAAGAAGAATCGTGAAAACTCGTTGCTCACAGATATTTACATTTTAAAGAATTACAATCGATTTTGATTCCATTCGGCGGTTGCCATTTTAACCAAGCTAAATAACTAGGGTTTTTAAACAATAATGAACCGGAGGAGTGGCATTGGGGTTTGGTCTCCCCACTGTTGATTAAAGTCAAGCTCCGTCGGCTGTGGTCAGCGTTAGGATGGGTGACCTGTTCCACGACCATATCGTCAGGCCCATTCCGACGCCTGTATACCCCCGCTTCTTCTGCGTTCTTTGAGGACTACTTCTCTCCTGTGGGTCAGGCGTTTCGGACGAATATATACCAGTGAGGTATATATTCGTGTGTAAATCGAGTGTAAATATCTCAGCTATTAGACAACGCATTTTCTTGATTCTTACGTCGTTGGAAAGAGCTTTTATTCCTTAAATGAGATATTCTCATGTTAATTACCTTTAAAATTTCTTTGATGATTTTCTTTTCGTCGTGAAATCTCTCCTTTAATTCTTCCACGTAAAATTTAAACATGTCGAGGGGAGTCGAACCAGGTTGTCCCAACATTGTACTGAAACGAACGTCGCAACTGATTGTCGGATACAATTCAACCCACAGCGACATGGACGTCAATTTCCCTTGTTCGTGCAATTCATCCAACAAAATCTGAAAAATATTAAAATACAATTTTAATTCCAATGACCGTCTGGAAATTCCATGTCAGAAATAAAAGTAACTTATTAACAAATTTGGGAATTTTTTTCCCATTTTCTTCCGATGAGATTTCCGTTTTAAAAAATGTCATATCAAACCAAGAAATTAAGAATTTTGAAGAATATTATAGAAGAAAGAATATTTAAGCAACTTTAGAACCTAAGTCCTAAAATCTCTGAAATTTCGACATTTTAAACCGGAAATTCAGAACCTGGTTTTTATTCCATCAGAAATTTTTTTTTAAACATTGACGATGGAAAATCCCTTAAAATGAGATATAAATAATTACAATAAAAGCGTCTCTGTTTTTCCTCTGTTGCCTCTTGACTCTCTTTCTCTCTCGCTCTTTTTCTTCTTCTTCGTCTTGTTCCAATTGTCGAACGTGCTCTTGAAATACAATCAAAGCATCTTCCTTGTCCATACCTTAATATTAACACATTATTATTTTAATTATCAGTCATTTTTTTTATTAATTTTTAATTCTTTTACTTAATAAATCTGTATCTTCAGCAAATGTTGGATTGTCCAGTAAAAGTTGTTGAGCTTCTTGCCACGTGGTGCAATAAGTTACGTTGGTCATACTGTCCAAAACATCAGTCAATCTCTCCATGTTTCTCTTTCGCAAATTCTTGGCTTCTTCCTATAAAAGGCAAAAATTATCATCATCTTTTCCCGATTGGCTTTTTCGAGTTCTACTTTTCCTCAACAAACTTCGATTAAGTTTTAAACCCGCTTTAAATTGGTCACGTGCTCCTATTACAGCGCGTGATTGGTTAATTTTTTTTTTTATTATGAATGATTTTAACTAATGGATTAACTTTAACTGTCTTTGGTGCACTCGACCTTTAGTTAGGTTTGTAACCAAAGGAGGGCTCAGCAGTCGGAGGAAGAAGAAAAGGAAAAAATTAAAAATGAGACTGTGTGAGGGAAAAAAAAACACGGTGTTATAGCAACAAAAGGCATTTTCTTCCACCCTTCTCCACCGACGGTTGAAAAGATTTTCGTCAGAGGAAAATAAAAAATGAATAAAAACCTTTTCTTTCTTGATCAAGAAGAATTTGACGTCTTCGTAGAGTTCTTTTCTGTCTCTTTCAGGAACAGCTTTCCACATTTCGTCGTCAACAAACAAAATTTCGGCTCGACGGTATTTGATGGTCGAATTCAATTTCGGATGAGATTGAAGATATTTTTCCAAATCGTCTTTCGCCTTTTTAGCTCTCAATCTTTGCTCGTCCTTTTTAAAATAAAATTATAGTTGTAACAGCATATTTTGAAACCACATTTCGTTTTGGCGAGGATCGGAATTTTTTTTTTACATACGGATGATACAGTGAAACGGTTAGATTTTGTGAATTTTAGGTAATTTTCTACAATATGTAAATCAATAAAGAAAATAAATGGACCTTAAAACTCGCACGTCATTTTATGGTCACGTGAACGTGAATCGTGATGTGGTTTTGGGACAAAAAAACGCTAGGTGAGATTTTAAAATAATAATTGTATCTTTGTAACCCTTGAACGGATATGGACGTGTGATACATAGAAAAGCTCGTATTAAATAGATCTATTTGAATAGCCTATGTAAAAATATTATGGGGTGACAGAATGAAACAAAAAGATATTTAAGAAAAACTGACTCAGTTTTTCTGAAGTATATTTTTATTTCATGCTGTAACGCCAGGAGTACAGTAATATTTTTACATTATTTTCAAATAGATCTATTTAATACAGTCATTTCTATGTATCACACGTCCATATCCGTTCAACGGTTACGAAGATACAATTATTATTTTAAGAGTTCTTTGACGCCAACGTGGGTATATAATTATTCAACGTAGTGGCGCTTAGTTACAGCTGCTGTGACCGAGAAAAAGGAGAATAGGAAAACAATAGACACGATAAACACTTTTTATCATTGTGCAATAAATAAGTAGGAAGTTTTTGCTAAAAATAAAAGTAATTAAATGACCTTGTCATTTAATTAATATGCCAAACGATTACATTGAAATCTGCAAAGCTGACTCTTATCAAAGTGTGTTTATTTAAGAAATTCAGATAATAACAATGTATAATTTGTACGCGTTATTCAACTTTCTTCTACAATTTCATAATAATATTAATTTTTACCTACTTTTAATATTCAAACCCAACAAAATGGAAATCTGGGGAAAGAAGACCTTTTGTGTAATAACGGGAGCGAGTCGGGGTATCGGACGTTGCATGGCTGTCAAATTTGCCGCCAAGATGGCCCCCGGTTCAGTACTGTGTCTTCTAGCCAGGACTGGTTCAAAACTTGAAGAGATCAAAATAGAAATCGAAAAAGTTGTTCCGGGGATTACGGTTTACGTGTGGCCTCTTGATTTGGGAGAAACGAAATTCGAAAAGTTCGAAGAAATTATGAAGAAATGTACCACTACTTCTTCAACAAAAGACTTTGAAGTTGCAATAATAGTTCACAATGCGGCCACCATTGGCACTACGGATACAAAGTGTTTGGACCATTCAGATTCCGAGTATCTGACCAAGTATTTCAAAGACAATTTCGTGTCTGCTGTGTTGTTAAATTCCGCGTTCTTTCGTCCATTTTGCAAATCAACAGTCACCAGGGTGGCTGTGAACATCGCCGGACTGGGGGCGATCCAGCCAATGCGACATTTTGCAGACTACTGCTCTGGTTGGTGATAAAGTAGCTATTCTAACTTACTGGATGACTGGGTGTACCCTTTCCCTATTATACATAGGTATATCATGTGCAAATTATTAAAACGGAATTACTAAGTTATTACTGCCAGTTTACAGGAATCAGCTTTGTAAGAGGTCCCGGGCGCATATTTCCAAATCATACCCATTCATGATTCTGAGACTATAAGTTATAAAATTATTTGGTTTTGTTTCTTTCTTTCTTAATACGATATAGGTAAAGCTGCTCGAAATATGTTGTTTAAAGTTTTGGCCCGAGAGGAACCAAACATTTTCGTACTCAACTATGCTCCTGGTTTCGTAAAAACGGAATTTATCGAGTCTGCTCGAAACTCGAAAGAGAAATTAACCCGAAGCATAGCACTGGGTAAGTACGAACAATTAAATTTAGTTTGTAGGCCTAAATATTATTTTCACATACGTATAATGGTGCCAAAAAATGTATGTGCCAGTTCCCACCTCCGACGGCTAAAAACAAATTAATTCTAATTTTACCAATTTTACCAATTCAATGCTTTTACATTACAAATTGTTATTTCATTTTCACAGGTTTCGAAAGAGAAGGCTTGCTCTTGTCATGCGACCAGACGGTCGAAAAATTAATCCGAATATTACAGGAACGAAAATTTACGTCTGGGAAAATGGTGGATTATTACGCAGAAAGCGACGATGAATTGAGCGATTCTATGGACGCCAATGGTAATTTGAAGGAATGCAAGACTATAATAACTTAGCCCCGATCATAATACCTCGTAATGTCCCTGGTGCGCGTTATTCGTCACCAAAAAACATCGGAGCTCCCTATGTATATATTTCCTATGGGAAAGCTCCAGAGTTTTGGTGACGAATAACTTGCCCCATGAAGATCATCATTTAATATTAATTATTATAAAAATAGTGTTGCAAACACCTCTAATGAAAATAAATAATTATTTATATAAACTAAGGTACTATTGAATTTTCATATTATACTAAGTTTTGCCTTTTTTATTTTAAATATAATAATTAACCTTTATATGATTATTAACTTATAGGCTAGCTAGCCTATACTGCATAGGCTACTTTTAAACTAACGAAAACTCGCTCCTAGTGTGTGTCCGAGCGAGAAAATCGTAGGGAGAGTGGGGACACCCCCCCCCCCACCAAATATCGCGAAGATTACTTTCATTTGCTCAGTTTTATACAGCTACCAATGAAAAGCGAGTAGCGTGGGTGGCCCTGTGTTTGTTTATATCTTATCAATCGATCTTTTCTCTCCGAACTCGCTCTTGCCTAGCCGACTCTGCGTCTGCGAGCATAATATAAGCTCTACAGTCTACATTCACAAAAAAATCTAACTGCATATAACATGGAAATCTGGGGAAAGAAAACATTTTGCCTTATAACGGGAGCAAGCAGGGGAATAGGGCGTTGCATAGCCCTCAAATTCTCGCAGAAACTGGGGCCCGGATCTGTTATGTGCCTGTTAGCTAGAAATTTAGAGAAACTCGAAGAAACGAAGACAGAAATCGAAAAATCAAGTGGAGGCCAAATTTCTGTATCAGTGACACCTGTTGATCTCGGAGTCGTGGAATTCGGCGAATTTAAGAAGATTATCGGAAAATGTTGCCCTAATCCGGGTGATTTCGAAGAGGCCCTGATAGTCCACAATGCAGGAACGATTGGACAAGTGGATACGAAGGCGACAGACTACGACGATACGCAATTTCTTATCAGATACTACAGGGAGAATCTGATTTCTGCAATTACGCTCAACTCTGCATTCTTCAAGCATTTCAGAGAAACAAAAGCCCTCAAAGTGGTTGTCAACATCACTTCGATCTTTGGCGTACAGCCCGGACAGTTTGTGGGTAACTATTGCACAGGTACGTAAGGGGTACGGTAGCCTATTACTGTAGACTACCGGTACATGTACAAGATAAGATAGCACTTGCAGAGTGTTGCAGTAGCAGCGTCGACTTACGAGTTAGTACACACAGTTAGTACCGGTTAGTACTAACTTGTCGCTAACTTGTAAGTTAGTTTTATCATACAGTACCGTACTGTGATAATTTTTTCATATAAACTTAGAAAAAAAAATTATTAATTTCTATTAGTTATCAAATCAAATTTATTTTCGTAATATTCACTATAAAGTAGCATTCTACCAATAATTCTTTCTTACACCGTGATCGTAATTGAATCGAAATTTTAAACATATTCACAGTTCTTTAAGTTATTCTATAATACCAATTATTTTATTAGGTAAAGCTGCCCGAGAAATGATGTTCAAAGTTGTAGCCACTGAAGAATCGGATGCAATCGTGTTGAACTATTCTCCGGGACCTGTCGAAACCGACATGTTCAACTCTATTCGACATTCGGCCGAACCACAAGTGAGAGGCATGGCTGCCAGTAAGTCAGAACTTCATGAGATTTCCCGATCCTACCTGTATAGCCTTGTTTATAATTATTTTTTTATAAAAAAGACCTTCGATTAAATTACGTGAAATCAAATTTTCGAACCGATTCTGGATCGTACCACAATAATTTAGATAATTCAGGTAGTCGTGATTGTAACTTAGTCTTGCTGGTTTGGCCTGTATTGAATTTAATGCAGTCGCAGCATTCATTAGTTAGCTGGTAACTTACATTGCTTTTTTGCCAGCCCCAGTGGTTTAGTGGTTAGCGCGCCGGAAGGTCCGCAGTTCAAACCCTGGCTGAGGCTGGTAAGAATTTCCGGGTGAGAGTGAAAATCTTGAAGAGGCGGCTCCTTCGGATGAGAGTTTAAACCGAGGTCTAGTGTAGATCCCCTTTGTACACTGCATGTTAAAGAACCTTCATACAGGTCTGTAAATCCTGCCCCTGAGACAAAATTCAAATCTCACCCCGTCGTCGGGTTATGACCTTCGTTGTCGCTTACTGCGACGTTAAAGAATGAAATAAACAAACAATTAAACCTTGCTGCTTTTTGTAATAATATTATAAAAACTATATCTGCTATTTCTTTTGTTTTGCAGACATAGATTCTGAGAAAAAGGTTTTGACGTGCGACGCCACTGTATCCAAACTGATAAATGTCTTGCAAGAACGAAAATTTGAATCAGGACAACACATCGACTACTATGGAAGATAAAAACAACGGTATGACATATCCTACGATCCGTATCCGTATCTGTATAGGATACACAGTAATGCTGCCTCGATCGGTACCATATAAGTTACTTTATATTGGTAAGGTGTCACAAATCTTTTTTATAACCCCCTAAATTCTTTCTCTACTGGGCCTTTGAACATTTATAATGGGTTCACAATTTTTTTGTAAAGTCCACCAGAAGAATAAAATAATTACTGTTGTATAATACCTCAACTGTATTTTTATTTTGTTTATGATGACTGTTCGAGTTTTCAAAAGTATTTTTTATTTACGCAAAAAACTTAATAAAATACAAAGTTCTGTAATTTACGTATATTTTTCGAGGTTCAGCCTGATTGCGTTCCGCAAATCTATTTCCCTACCTTTAATCCCTTCACACTGTATTTTATTTGCAGTGTTCTTCCAACAATCGGCTACATATTTATCTATAAATAAGTAGTATTTTTGATTATCGCTTCTGTCTGTTTCGGTCATTGAACTCTGTCCATAATTCTTTTCGAAAGGTGGACATCCATTGTTCTCTCGTTTTCCATCCTTTGCGTTCCAGTAAAAATCTCCATTTACGTATAGATAAATAGCATCGCTGTATTCGGTGTCACCGGGTCTAAGTGAACAGTAAAAAGCAAAACCGGATCCCTTGAATGTATCGCATATCTTTTTTCCTGGATCTTCGCTGCATGGTCCATCCTTCTGCGTCATTATTTTTAGTTCAAGATTTTGGCCATTAAGGAGTGTCGAGTCCAGCCTTTCTAACTCAGTCTGGTTGTAAAAGATTGGAAAGCTACCTCCTGTAAAGGAATTAAGTTACTGTAAAGAAAACTTGCATACTTTACACAGCAAACAAATATGGACAAAATAATAAGGAGGGAGCATAATATGGTGTAAGCTTATATTATGGACATACTACGTTATACACCAAAATATTCGTCCTGGATATAACTATCAGAAAAAAAGAATGGGGTCGTCGATCAAATGAAAAGAAATTTCAAAATTAATGAATTTATCTTTCTATTATTTTATGCGATGACCCCATTCTTTTTTGACAGATCTATCAAAGACGAATAATTTGGTGTATAATAAGCTTATGTCCACAGAACAGCAAGTTTGTGTTATCTGTGCTTACCGGTATGTCCACAGAACAGCAAGTTTGTGTTATCTGTGCTTATGTCCATATTTTTTTCAAAACTCAGCAAAGAAAACCCAGATTATTTTATTCGTAGACGCGCGTTTAGCCGCATGTGTAAATCCCCGATAACTAACATATACGAGTAGTTTAGAATGACTCGCGTCAAGTTGCCCCTCCCCTACTCGAGCACTAACGAAGAGACCTTATACAGTACATTCGTTATTGCTTCCGAATGGTACCGGTTTCGACGTTAGTGCTACTTCCGGTCCCGAATTATTAACCACTTCCGGTTTGACGCGTCAAGTTGCCCCCACCCCCCACTCGAGCACTGGCCGTGTAGGTTGATATTTGAATAGTTACCTTCAAAAAATATGTAAAGGCCCTTGCCGATGTAATTTCCAGCGCCAATTTTGCTACCTTGATCGAAGTAGTCGCTAGTTTTATACAGATTTTTCATGTCATTATAAATACCATCTAGAGATCGACGTATGGCAAAACATTCCCCGGAAAAAAGCAGGTATCTGTCGTCTCCAATAAACATTGCGGCATTAATTTTTCTTGAACCTGTGCATTGACCAGGTGGATAAGTGTTTTGTTTAGCAACAGTAGTTGTTATCTGTTGTGTCGTAGTTGTTGCCTGTTCTGTCGTAGTTTCAGTAGACGGAACTAAAGTTGTAGACTTGGTAGTCTCTTTAGCAGTGGTAGTTGTAATTGCCTGCTCCATCGTAGTAGTTTCTAGAGTTGTCTGCCCTGTCGTAGCTTTTTCGGTAGTAACTTTAGATGGAACAATAATTGTAGTTGTAGATTGTTCAGCAGTTATTGGGTAATTTGTAGTTGAAGAAACAGCTGGTTGTTCAATGGTTGTATCGGTTTCAGATTTTGTTTGAAAACGTGAAGCAACCTATAAATAAGTTATTATAGAAAGAGTACCGGTAAATGTTATAACCGGTTTTACCTTATAAAAGAAGAATCTGTTTTGTGTTATAATAGAATTTCTTATTTGTCCATCGTTTGAAGCCAAGTAACAGGTTCTAGATTTTGCATCAGATTCAGCTGCTGTAAAACAAAATTATATCTAAGACAATCTAATGTAATACCTAAAAGGACTCGTAAGCGCTAGTTACCGCGCGAAGAAGAAAACAGTGGAATAATATTTCCCTCCCATACATTCCCTATATGGCTAGCATCCGCCATATTTGTTTCTGTTGAGCAGCTAATAATGGATTTTAAACATAATTTGATTGTTTGGTACAGTTTTTTCAAAAGTAAATACTATTCCATTCTATACTATACCGAGGTAATGTAGTAATAATAACTTAAACGAATTCCTTACAAAATTATGCGTTCTGCTTGCTGTGCTGATTAGAAAAGTAATAATTACACGAGTGGATTCACGATTGTTTCTCGCTTGCAAGTCCTTTAGTATATTTTGTCTAAGATTATATCCCATATAGCCTACACCATTTTTATCACCTACATTATTTTTCAATAAAAATAATTTTGGGATAATACAGTACAAACCTGGTATTTCCAGATAAAACGAGGAACATGATTCTTTTTGAAGACACTCTAAAGCGCAACTCGCTGAACTGCGTACCAGAATTCCTTCTGAGCAAGGAACGTCTGACCACTGTTTAAAAAATTAAAATTATTAATTGAATTATTTTAACGTGACGACTGATTTTTATTTTGAATATAATAATTATTAGCACTTTTGAAAAAAAAAAAACTAAAAACTATTATGAAATAAATGAAAACCTAATTTACCTAAAACAGGGTAATCAAATTATTCATTTATCAAATATCAATAAATATCCTACCAACCCAGTAGCCATACTATATTTGCTTATTACCGTAATTTACGTCGATTGAAATAATTATGACAAAACATCCTTACCAAAATATTTTCAGGTCTCCCAGGATCCGACTTGTATAACTTAACGAACGATTGAGTAAAAGACAGCGTAAAATTTAAAAATATATTAAAATTCTTGTCAAATCCAT
>JAQGBM010001345.1:0-10844 GCA_034698405.1 Symphylella vulgaris | reverse complement strand
GTGTGTATAAATACGGGACGTTATTTGTTTTTAATATTGCTCATCGTTTAAGTAATGAAAATTAAGAAAAACCAATATTACGAATCGAACGAGGTAGTCATCCCCTTAATGAATGTCACTAACATGATTTTTCAGGTGAGGATTGAGGTACCGGAAATTATAAATTTTATATGAATTTTATAAAATAATATTATAAACATTATAAATAAATTAAATACTCGTATGCAGATTTCAAAAATATAGACTCGACACTAATCCGAAAGTGCCATTGCTCTATAAGAATTACTTATTTACTATCATAAACTTAAATTACCGTATCTCAAAACATAAAATCGAACCACACTCGCGATCTGTGAATCTGTGAAAAACACTATAGAATAGCTTTTTAAAATCTATATAAAGATATTGTAATATTCACAAAAATAATTGTCATCAAGTGTAAAAATAAATATCGATTCAGCAACCAATTCCACTTGAATCGATATATCTTTAAATGCCAAGTTTAAAAGGACAAACAAATAAATTAAATATAACGGTTGAAAACCACAATAAGGTAATGCATAATACTCTGCGGTTTATCGACCCACCCTACCACACTATACACGGTATAGCGTGAACGATCGAAATTATTAACGAATTTTTTTATTCCATTCCTGCTCCCCCACCATAAACACCTTAGCGTCCAAGGACATTTTCGGTCCATCGCTAGACCGGAACCAGCATTTGTCGGCCGCAGCAATAGCAACACCCTCATATATTACATTATTGTTTTATATGGATTATATTCGTTGTTATAAAACCTTGAATCCCCTCTTTATGGATATTATTGCGGTTCCCATAAAACTGTATATTAAAGGTCTCTTGATAAGAACAGTAAAATGTTGGACATCTTGACACTGATTAACCATCATGCATCAGGCAGCATCCTTGGAAATCTGTCAGTAAACCGCAAAATGATGCTGTGGTGCATGATGTCCTCCTCTTATTCTTTTTCGATGCATGCTTTATGTTTGACCACTGTTATCATACACTTGATGATAACAGAGTTTTATCAACATATCTTGATAATAACAGTAATGAATAAAGGACAGGTGAAACTTAAATATGATGTTTTCGAGGTCTTTGTTTATAATAGGTTTTTACGAGTTATAGGCTATTATCATACTGTGATTTTTGTTTATTTAAACTTGGTTTTTAGCTGTATTATTCAGATGTCACTAATTTACAGTCCAAAAAAGGGAGGACCTTTTAAAGAATTCCGTATTGGTCTAAGATTAGTTTTAAAATTATACGAAGATTCACAGAAAAGCTCTATTAATGCGGACACAAAATTTTTTATCCCGAATAAGTAAATTGCAACTTTTCAAATAAATAATAGGTCTATCTAATATACCTAGTATATCACCTATGTGGAGCCTATATTTTTATACCTATTTTGCTTATCAAAAGGACCTCTTTTGAAATTTGTAAAGCTTATGTGTTATAGTATCTAGCCTAGTTACAGGTATGTCCTCAATATTATAGGCATGGATGACAAGCTCCGTCATGCAGATGTAGTGAGCAATTGGATGGGTGACCAACTTTCCCATCCCGGCTCGCTCCCGCTTCTACCTATATACTTGTAGGTAATCTACGAAGTAACTCTACTGACTTCAAGCCTTTTAATTGGGAATCGGCACATATAGAGGGGATGTTAAGAAAAAGAAAAGAAAAAAAAAAAAAAGAAGAAGTGGCCCAGCATAGAAATGTGGCCCTGCGATTGGTCACCAAAATTAATTTAATTATCTATATCCATGTTTTGATATGGTTTGACCAATCGCAGGATCAGGAACTAAGGAGTAAGGACCTTATTTCTATAAGATGTGACAAACACACTCTTTGATGTGAGAACTAAGCGTTACAAGGTGTCTGAGGAGGCACAAATTTTTTTCTATACGCGATTTTAATGAAACCTATTATTTCTCATTATTTTGTTCGGCGACAAAAATTCTTCCGAAAACAAAGTCTAAATGAAAAAAAAAAAAAAAAACGCCATAAGGGAGGAGCGCAATGAGCCGACAAGAAAATATCATCTGTTTATATATTTTAACGCATGACCGACTGTTTCAATCAGCAAAATGGTAATTGGTACGTGTATATCTCATCTTCTAAAATAATAATAATTGTTTTCACTCTTTTTCAGCATTGTTATTTCAAAATTTATAAAAATAATACGTGTGCGACTGTTTTATCTAATAGGTTATACCATAGGTAGAATCATGAAAAACCTATAGAGTAGCAGTGCACTAACGTAAGAGCCTATACTCGATTTGTTACGAGAGTGTGGGTATAACT
Source organism: Symphylella vulgaris (assembly GCA_034698405.1). NCBI lineage: Eukaryota > Metazoa > Arthropoda > Symphyla > Scolopendrellidae > Symphylella > Symphylella vulgaris. The sequence continues at coordinate 8,510 of JAQGBM010001345.1, read as the reverse complement.
CCTTGACTCAGAAGCAGGAGCAAACCTATGAGTGAAATATGATATTTTTTATTCACTCCTGAGTCCTGACAAGACATGATGGGCTGAATGATGTCTGGTTATGCATGGGGCCAGCCTGGATCTAAAATTGTGAAACTAATCATGCACAGGTCATCGGCTTAAAAGTTAAAACTTCATCCGAAAAGGATATCCGAATATCCCAAAGGCATGCAGCTTTCAATTCCATTGCTACCATGCCTACAGATTTACGTATATACCGGTATGTGTTATGCAATATGCATGCCTATATTGCCTAACTTCTACACCAGATAATGTGGTGACATGCTGACAGCTGATACTATACTGCTAGCAAAATCATATAATTTGGTTTAAAATTTGGCCTGGAGCATCTAGACAGTGAATATACTAAATATAAATAGTATAGGCCTTATTTCACTGGTTTAATTATGTTCATCTATATACCGTATACGGTACATAGGTACAGTAGATACAGTGCTGTATACCCACCACAGGTAAACCGCGAGCAGTGCAATCATATACGGGATACACATTATTGTTTATTATATATACACAACTTATACAAAAGATATAGAGATATAGGCCCTTATATAAGAGAAATAATGATTCTTGCACGAAAGAGGAGAAGGATGAGGCTCACATTTTACTTGTGCTTCATGTTACGCTTCAAATGTTTATGTAAATCGCTTTTTATATTATCAGATGAGAGTAATTCTGATAAATTCACTTTTACCGTTCGTCTATAAGATATGCTGCACGCGAAGAACCTTGCAGACACGCGCCATCAGATTTTAACAGTTTTACTAACTTTAGTACCGTACTTACTTTTTTGTTTGTATGTCGTTCATAAACAGCAAGTAAAAAAGGGGATTTACTATAACGTAAGTTATATGGAAAATAGCTCTCAGCATGATAAGTTTTAAAAAAATAACCATAATTATCCTCAAATATAGCAATCTCATTCTCCACTCATGTTGATAAAATTGATCACCCTTCAGAATATTATAGTTCATTATCATCATCATCATCATGATCATATCCCCATGCAAAATACACGATATAGCCTAATATAAGAAGGAACATTGATATACTCCGTGAGAATATCTTTGGGTTGTTTAGTATGGGCTATACTTTAATAATAATAAAATTTAATAATATCAATATGGAATTTTTTGATCTCAAAGCAATATTATTAGGCTATATTACTGTTTACATATTTTTTGGAGGGAAGCTTATGGGCAACTGCTCACTATTATAGCCTAGTGATTATACAAAGGAGGCAAATATACCGGGTTTAAAAAATTCTATTGGGATTATTAAGTTAATAATTTTTTGTCTCAGCCTCTCAGGATACTGGTAATTAAGGAAGAGGATGCATGGGAAGCCTGATCTGCATAAAATGTCCAAGCTTAATTCCCAATTTTAGCCAAGCTTAGCTCCCAATTTTATACCAATTATACCGCAGCCTTTTCCCTTTGGTTATAGCTGATGGCATGGAGGGGAGGATATAAAAATTAAGCCCAGAAACTATTTTGGTGGTTCGTCCGAAATGTCCTGTTTATTTTTATTCGGTCCCACAAAGGCCCGGTTTGGATATATTCGGGCCTAATCCCCATTTCCAAAAAATGTCTGAAAACAGCCCAGATGTTTGCTGGTGAAATATTGTAAACATTTTTATAAATATACGAATCGCCCAAACGGTTTTCTTATATTTGTTTTGGTATACTTGAATTATTACAGTGCATATTTTTCCCTATAATACAACATCCAGTATCCTATTGCATAGTATGAAAGCAAACTTAATCTACTTTTTAAATAAATGATGTTGCCCGGCATCTACAAAATAAAATATCACATCAAATATCTCGCACTCTTTGTGTGAGATACAGGCTGGTGATTGATATTCCAAAAATATTACAAGTAGCTTATCTCACTGTGTTTCTTAACATTTTTAAGTAGGTACGAGAGTAACAAATTTGTTTATATATTGCGTCCACTCTATACTAGGCTCGGTCTAGGTGACATTTTCGCTCAGCGCATATATATTTTCAGAAAAAAGGAGTTGCAATGTAGGAATTTTTTATTCAGAGAGGAAATAATTTATTTTATACGAAGATAAGATTATTTTGTTATGAGTACGAGTTCAGTTTGCTATTATTATCTAGGCAGAGTACAATAAAACAACTTGGTAAGGCTGCACATTAGTACAGCACAGTATTCTGCACTTTAGTACAGTACAGTATTCTGCACATTAGTACAGCACAGTATTCTGCACATTAGTACAGCATATCATCACAGAATCATAAAAAAAACACTGTACATTAGTATTAATATTGTAAATTTTTCAAACAAAATACAACATACATGTTTAACATTGTTAACATGTTAAACATTGTTAACATGTTTATTGTTTAACATTAATAACATTGTTAACATTAATACCATTGTTACCATGTTTAACATTGTTACCATGTTTAACATTGTTAACATTGATAACATTGTTAACATTGATAACATTGTTAACATTGATAACATTGTTAACATTGATAACATTGTTAACATGTTTAAAATTGTTAACATGTTTAACATTGTTAACATTGATAACATTGTTAACATGTTTAACATTTCTAACATGTTTAACATTTAAAATTTTTTTGTTTGCTGTACTAACAGTGTAGAATACTGTGCTGTAAGCCTACTAATGTGTAGAATGCTGTGCTGTACTAATGTGTAGAATAGTGTGCTGTACTAATGTGTAGTCTTACCTTAAGAAGAATGATGGGCACCAGAAGCGTATCCAGCAGGGGGCGGTCGCCCCCACCCCCTTCATTGACCGTACCTGGCTCCCCCTTGACCCTACTCCAATGGAGGAAAATTTGAGGGAAATGGACAAAAAATTAAAATGACGACTTGAAAATGATCTCCCTGCCCTCATAGTTTTCTAAAATTATTCCTCACGAGTAATTACCGGTATATGCCCGAAATTTGGCTTAGCCAAAATGTTATAAAGAATTTCGCCTCCGGCGGGGAAACTATAGGTTTACTGTTTTTTGTATTACAGTTAGAATGATCAAATTTTTAAAATCTTTAGCAAAGTACAAGAAACATTTTCGCCTGCGGCTATGAAACTGGCCCCTTGAGGATTGTAGACGTACAGAACATGGTACAGTAGGCCTGCCTTAAACTGGCGCCCCTAGAAACGGTTTAATTTAATCCAAATATTTTAGGCTCTAATAATTTTTTACAAAATATTAAAATTAAAAAATATAGAACAATACAATAGAGGTCTGCACATCATTTATTTAAAAAAACATCCTCATAGCTACAACTGTATTCGTATAATAATAATAGGCTAGCCTATCAAAATTCTAACAGGATATCTTAGCCTATATCACTAAATCCCTCTTAATTCTTTTATGCAAAGATAAATCTCCTTTTAAGAGCACTTAGATCCCACATCGGCGACATCGCTTCATATAGGCTACATAACCCACCCAGCAAAAAAAAAAAAAAAACATAATAAAACAATCAACATGTGTTCCACACAAGTTCTTGAAAATTGTGAAACAGTCTTTGTATAACAACCGACATCGTCAATTATTTTTGCCGAATTCGTATATAAACTTATACGTTAATATACAACAACCACAAGATTAGCGCAAATCGAAAGCCTCCTGCCGTGGCTGTAAATTTTGTGAGAGCACGTTTGTTGTTTATATAAGGTATATAATAAGTTACCTACATCAGTTTGGATACTACAGCTCTTATATATACCAAAATATAATCAGAGTGAAGTGTAGGGGAGGCATGAGCAGCTCTCTATAAGCTCCCTGGAAGTTTTAGTGAAACATATATATACGATTTTCAATGCGGTACTTTTTTTTCTTATACATTTATATATACTCGTATTTGGATGGATGGAAGGAGAGGGAATTTTCGGCAATGCGAGCCGCATCAAATCACAGCTGCAAGAAATCCTGTTCGCTATATATTTTCCAAGCCAGGCAAAAAAGAGATCTCATTCGCTTTTTTTTCCCATAGGGAACCGTTTTCTTTTCAGTTTACTGTCTTGCCTAGGGCTATGATGGAATGGCATCCTCATCCGGGTATCTTAACAAAGCCTTATAAGAGAGATGAAAGTCAGTTATATATTGCAAATGTTACTGACGAATCTTCTTTCAGCATGTATAGGGGGAAAAGAGTCCACGAAATGGACTCTATATATTTTAAAGAAGTCTCTCTCGTCCTAATTTTGTCGTTTTCTCCTCGGTCATGTTAATGTATCTAGAAAGTTACGGAAAAGATAACACATCTACCTTCAGCAACGAGATGGTGTTGCATTATTATAGAACATTCTATCTGCCAACTGCTAACTATATGTATGGGATACAAACTGTACATCAATGGCTATGAGAGAGTACTTTAGAAGGCCTGCTGATATGAAACTACGTAGAAGATTGCTTTCTTACACTCTATATACAAACCTCACCTTATCTTTATACAGTGTATCATATATGCGAACATGGAGAATATAACCTATACCTATATACAGATATAACCATACTTTATGGATACAATAACTGTTTAACGTGCATGCTGCACAGTTCAGTTACAAATAACTTCTTATACTTAAATGGCTGCTGCTGGTGCTGTTCATATAGGCCTACTGTATATAATGATATAATTTAGATAGTAAATTGAATAATTGATTTTTGCTTTGTAACAGTCGTAATATACAGAATTGCTATAATTTAATTTAAAGTAGGATAAGATCGAAAAGAGAAATTCTATAAATATACTCGTAATTATCGCAACTTCAAACACCTTGATATGTGTCATGAAAAATAGTTATACAGTCATGCCATGGCCATGCAGGGGCGCACCGAGGATTGGATGTTGGGAGGGGCTTGACTGATGGCTATACAATATTTCCACTTAATTTTTTTTTTCTTATGCAGGGGGGTTCTGGATGGTCGCAGTCACCCAGACGTCGGGGGAAAAAATTTTGGTCTGCAAGTTAAATTTCAAACATTTTGACGTAGTTTAAGAAATAAGAATCCTACATTTTATAAATTTTGAATCCTTCTAACCACTTCCTTAAAAAATTCTATTATTTTATTACTTTCTGCCAGGGGGTGGGGGCTTCAGCCCCAAAACCCTCTAACTGGGTGAGCACATGGTTACAGTATATACGGTATACTTTATTAGAGCGGCCTTATAATTTGGTGAATTTCATATGAATCAAACCTAACCTTATAATTATCTGTTTGATAAATTTATAAAAATTAAAATGAGATAATCGAAGATTATATTCAAACTGTTACAATTCAAATTTATTGAAATTTTTAAACGCTTATTAGAATATTTAATATTTTCATATAGAAATTTTTAAATATCAACCATTGGTAACACAATAAATTTTGCTTGCTGCCATAGGCTATTAATAGGTATTAGGCTATATAGACTAAACTAAATAATAAGTCTATAAAATGCAATAACTTAGGTAACCTATAGGTATAGGTTAGGTATAGGTTACGGTAATTATAGTCTAACTGTGTTATTCTAGATAAAAAAAAAAATTATAATTTTTTATATTTTATCTTAAATAGGCCTATTTATTTACAACAAAAGACATTTATTTTCTCATTAATCAAGATAAAAATTCATCGACATAATATTTTAGGCTATAGGCTATTATTTAAAAAAAAAATTATTTTTTCTATCATTCACAAAAAAAAAAAATAATTTTAATTTCTCTACACAGCACAGATCCTTATAAGTTAAAAAAAATCTTATGGACATTTAAAAGGAAGACTATTAAGTATTGCCTAGTAAATTATATGGGATGATGTGCACTTCGTACTGAGGGTGCAGTATTGGTGTAGCCTATTATAGGAAATATCAAATAGGGGCCTATAGTGTTATAAGCCTAATAAAATCGGCATTCGGAAAAATGGGATGCTTTGGGGTGGATTTGTATTCCCCAATTAAAAACAATGAACATTAAGCGTTTTCCAACAAAATTAACCTAATGGATTTGTTGTCGAAGCAATAATATGTAAGATTGTAAGTATAATATACCATTTTTAAAAATAGTATATGCTATAATTATATAAAAATAGGCTATATAAAAATAACAATAATTTGGTACATAGCAACTTATTGCTCTCAATATAAATTTTATCTGCTTAACCCTAATCGAAATTTCTGGGTTACACAAAATAATGCATATTATTTCTTCATATTGGTTTAGTTTGTAATTTCCTCTTAGCCTGTACATATCTCGGCCCCATATAGGCCTAATCCTTAAAAATATATATCACCTGTAAATAATTATGATTTCCTTTTCAGAAAGAGAGGTAAGGATTTTGTATGCGGTATATAATTAACGTAAAATGCATTTCTGTTTTATTTATCAAATTATACTTATAACTTACATATTAAATTATTTATATCTGGAACTAAAAATATGAGGTGCAAAAACTTACATTTTATAAAATTAATTTATTTTGTAACTTCTATTATATTCCATTTTGTAAATATAAATTTTGCTGAAGTATTAAAATACATTAAACTACAGAATTATATGTATACAAGTAAAAATAGGCCTATACAATCATGCTATTATTTATAGATGGAAAATTAGTCTATTATATCTGTAAATATACTGATGAATGATGATAATGATGGAGATATAAGCCTAAACCATTTGAATACTTTTATCCAAGTGTTTTAATAAGAATTTAGTTGATTATTATATAACTGTGTAAGAAATTGTCTATATAATATTTCAGTTAATTTTTATATGGATGCTGTACTGTGTTGTATACTTTTGAATTCTTTGGTTGCTGTCTTAATTATTAAATTATTAATTAAAATTTAATAATTACAGAACATCCCAATAACTTCTATAAATATAATTCAAATTCAGTATGATGATTTCCTAAATCAAAACATATAAAAGTGGCCTAAAAAATTATTTAAGTTTGCAAAATGCCGAAATATTTCCATCACTTCATTGCTGAGTCTGTCTATTAGCCTATAAGCCTATTTCGCAAAAAATGGCGAAGCGTATGAAATAAATAGCAGCATAACAGCCCTATATATGAAATAAAGAAAAATGGAAAGTTTTTAATAGCTGTTTTGGTGAAATGATAGCAACTGCCATGCATGGAGTTATATAATGTTTATATTAAAACAAGAATCCCTATTCTTGGCTTCTTAATTTACGTAATATACAAGAGCAGCTAAACTTGCATTGTTATATTAAGGAAAACACGTGCATTTATATTATCCTGCCTATACAGCATCGTCTTATATATATGTTGTTTCCCAGCAGAATGATGTAGGGTTGTATAATAATCTGGATTATTCGCAAAATTAAGTTTTATTTTCTACAAAATATATCTTGCAAACGTAATATATGAAAACAACAAAATGGAAACCCTCAGTCAGCATGGATGAGCTCATAAGGCCTATTATAGGAAAGCTTTGGTACCAGCCTACCAGGGCACACTAAATTCAGTGTCCTTCGAAATTATACATATTGTAAAATGCGCATCAGATATACGGTAATGAATATACCGGTATTTAGTTTTAATCATAATTCATCAGATATGTGGAGTGCCATAAAGTCAGTTCCTTTACAATGTTATACAATGAAAATTTTTATCAGGACATTTTGCCTTGTATTTATATTATTCTGGTTGGATAATTGCTGCAATAATTATTTGACTTATTGCTATAATTATGTTCTTGGTGTGTCAGAGGATGTAGGATATAAAGTTTGAAATTTTGTTTCCAAAACTAACAAGTAAAATAAATAAAAAAAAATATTGGAAGATTTTTTATATTTTGTTTTGTACATACAAAGCAAGACCGTTATCAAACTTATAGCCTTTACTGAAACTTTCACAAGTAGCCTATACTGCATGTGTTTTACAGAAAACTAACATTATTTTCTATATAACATGTACGAGTAATACTTATGGTTGTATATGTAGGCTATAATATACTTAAAGTTATAACGTAAATAAAATTTGGTTTCTGATTTCTGTTTACATTAAGTAAAGTAATATTTTATCATATAGGAATGCAGCAATGGACACGTTAAGTATAATATTTTAAGCACAATAACGTGATAAAATCTTACTCAATCAGCATAAAATCTCAATATAAACAAAATATACACTTCAGAGAATTTTAATATATATTACGGTAATCGATTTTAAAGATATTGCGAAAAACTTTGGAAAATGAAAGTTTTATAAAAGTAAAGAAAGAATATATTGCTGTTAAGGTGCGAGGAGAGAGATTGAGAAAATTAGTCATATATAGTCAATTTTAATATATAAGAAGAAAAAGTATGACGATGCTTTTTTTTTGTTATAAAGAAGAAGAAGGAGAAGATGCTGCTGCTCAGGTATATTATAGGTTTTATATCAAAAGATGTGGATTAGAATTCTCTTCTGTGCGCGAGCGTCACCCTCCCG
>JAQGBM010001344.1:0-10847 GCA_034698405.1 Symphylella vulgaris | reverse complement strand
TTTCCCAAATTTTACTATTTGGTAATGTCAGCAAAATGTTTGGCTGATTAAAACTTTCGTCTGAGGTTTTAAATCTGAAATAAGCTTGACCTCCAATAATCTTAACAATAAAACCCTCTAAGGTGTAATATTGGTGTAACCCAATATTATAATACTATTGAATGAAGGGACAACTATCTCTGGACACGACAAAAAAGACAAGCTCGATGTTTTTTTTTCTTATCTTAATCTTCTTATCTTAATCTTAATCTTATCTTAATCTTCTTATCTTAATCTTCTTATCTTATCTTACATTAATTACCGGAATGTTATCTTTAACTTTATCAAACGGAACCTTAGATTGAACACATACATAGAAGTAAAATTTTCCCTTTTGCAGGCGGGGCATGTCCATTCGGTTTGGATACTTTTTTTCTCTAAGCTATCTTCTATCAAATCTTGAAGTGTTGTATCTTGTTCAAGAGAAAGTGTCAGTCCATGTGTCAGTTATTTTTCACAAATGAAGAAAGTGCTGGAACAGTTTACTTCGTTACATATCACTACTTCACTTCCAGTAAATATAACTTTCGGCAACATCCGATGGGAATGAATTGTATAAATATATGGATCAACGATTGCCGATTGCTATAGCAATCGGCAATCCTTGCTCAATGCTTGCTATAGCAATCAGCAATCCTTGCTCAACGCTTACTATAAAAAGGGGGGTTTTCGTGAAAGGCTTGATCCATATATTTATACAATTCATTCCCATCGGATGTTGCCGAAGAATTCAGTTATAACTGAATTCTTCAAACCTGAACATACTAATATGAAAGAGAACAATGCATTTGTTTTTCGCCAGGATAAATCGAGTGTGCGAAGTTGCCTGTCGATAGTGTAATACCGTGTATAGCTAAAATAACACTTGTTTATATCAACTTTTGCTTCTTCGGATTTTTTAAAAGGCATCTGAAAAAATAATTTGTAAAGGAATTAATAACGTAAAATTGCTACCTCTTTCTTTCCGTTCATGAGAGCAGATCGAACAAGGGTATGAAATTTGGTACCCGCAAGCTTCCTGTAGGTAACTAATGAATGTAAAATACTGATACTGTCCGATGAAACGACTCAAACGAGTGTAATTAATTTATTAATTTATTAATTTATTAATTGATAAATTCGTATGCTTTAAATCATGTTATTAATGAATTTTTATGCTGATCTTAGTCCATGGCATTTTCCATGTTAACGCATTTGTATTTTTAAAAAATGCTAAACCAATTTTGAATTTTCTTAAACCTCTTTATTGTGAAGAAAATTTAAGTCCCTAGACAATTATTACGGTATATTCTTTCATTATAAGGCTTCCCATATCCGTGGATGGATTATTAATGGGATTGGTAATTTACGGGTAAATTATCTTCTGGTTAATTTACCGATAAAATTGTTTGAAAGATTTGCTTTTTTGCCCAAACTTTGCTCCGCACTCTTGGCAAGTGAAAAGGGAACCGCACTTTCCAAAGTGAATTCTCAAATGTTGGTGTTGTGGAGAAATTTCTCGCATTGATGCCGAACCTAAAATTATATAGAAGAAAAAATTACCATAAATGCTATATTGTTAATATTGAAATAGGCCGAACAATTTTTGTGTCTGCTTCAGTAACATATCCTTCAATTCCTTTATTGTAATATCCAATAAGGCGGCTGTTCTCTACTTTTTGCAATGTTATGTCCATTATCTCACGAAAGAAGTTTAATGAGATCATTTTCTTTTTGAACTCGCTAAATTAAACTTTTTCCTTGATGTGATGCTCAGAGATATTGATGCCACAACTTCCGCGATGTATCCGTTCGCTGCCTTTTGGGCGGTGGTGATGCCGTATTTTCAACATTTTCTGGTCCAAAAATGACGAAGTCATCAGTCCGTTAGGCGCAAAAGCGATGGAGACGCTGGACGCCAGTAGAGCCGCCAACGACGAATTTGCATGAACTAGTGTCTGATCCTCTTCATTAGAACAGGGAAATGGATAAACCATATACGAGGTTTGGCAATAAAGTTCGGTGAATGTCCCTCTATCTAATATGCAAATGAATTTATCAAGTTGTGGCATAGTTTTCTGTGTAGATTTTAGAAATTGATCAATGTTCTGCTACAATTTACAAATTGGGAAAAAAGTACGGCTACGGAAAACGCACGGAATTCTGCAAGAGGCTACCAGTAACGCGAAAATGTGTGTACGACGCTTGCGCGATGGGAAAGAGTCGTTAGAGGACCAGCTGTAGTGGACGACCCGCAAAAAGCAGAAACCCTGACACCACCAAGCATGACTGTGCGAGAGCTGATAGCAATGGCTAACGACTCTTTCCCATCGTGCAAGCGTCGTACACACATTTTCGCGTTACTGCTTCATCTCCGTAAGCCGCATGCATCATTCCGTGCTTTTTCCGTAGCCGTACGTTTTACCCAATTTGTAACAGAACATTGATCAATTTCTAAAATGACGTGTCCTCATACCTAGGTTGCATGTCCTTACACACAGCTGCGTCCTCGTTAGTGGCAGACGCGCGACATGCTGGAATATTGTTTCTAGACACATAAATCTACACAGAAAACTATGCCACAACTTGATAAATTCATTTGCATATCAGATAGAGGGACATTCACCGAACTTTATTGCCAAACCTCGTATATCCCCCGTCATCAACATTTCGTACGAACCCGCGGAATGGCATTGGGGTTTGGTCTCCCCATTGTTGATTAAAGTCAAGCTCCGTCGGGTGTGGTCAGTAATACTAGGATGGGTGGTCTGTTCCACGACCATTTTCATTAGGCCCATTCCCCTCGAGTTATAGAGTCCTAAAGGACTCTCAGTAAATAAAACGCATAATCATCATCACATTTCGTACGAGTTGCTCATGTACATGTTGTTTGGGGGACGAGTTTCAGGGTATGAAATTATTTTGGTGATGATTATTGCTGGGGACGAGTTGTTGGAGGAGACGAGGAGACAATTATTTAGCTTCGGCAAACGGGTAGTGGGAAGGGGGCGGCTATTATAGGCCTATCGATTTGCGGACTATTCGTCCCAACAACTCGTACCCGCGAACTTCCCGAATCCCGAGTCAATCCGTCCTCCAAAATTTCGTACGAGCTGTTCGGGTACCGTACTATAGTTGTTGTTGAGGACGAGTTTATGCATGGGTAGCCTATATACGAAATTTTGGGGGTGTATATTGCTCCGGGGACGAATTGTTGGGGACGAGTTGTTGGAGTCGAGTCGTTCGAAAAACAGGTCAAAGTATAGGCTAATATGCCATAGCGATTTCGGTTTCTGTCGACGTCATAGCATAACAATTTTAAGAATTATTATTCATTCTTGATTGGCTCTTTCGGATTAGGGTTCGTTATAAATATTTACACTTGATAATTAATTTATTATATCGATCTATTCCATTTTTATCGGTTTAAGAAAAAGCGATGGTTACGTCACAAGTAAATAGACCGGCCTTGGCCTGTAGCCAGTAAAGTTATACAGTACGTGTTGCTTCTGCACCCACCACCACAAAAACACATTTTTGCAAATAAATTCAAACAGCTTTTCATAGTACCAGCATCTGTGTATAACTTAGCCTATACTGTTATGAGTGTAAAATATTAATACGAGTAACTAGGTTAAAAGCCATTGCGTCTGATGATAAATGATCCAACGATGACACGGAAAATGGAGAGAGAAATCGAAAAAATAGGAAAAAAGGCAAAATTTCGAAATTTGGGGGGTCGAGTGGCGAAGTGGTTAGTGCGCCCGCTTCGGATGCCAAGGAACCGGGTTCGAGCCTGTGGTGAGAAATTTTTCCGAGTCCTATGGCATTGCCCCTGGTATGTACAACGGAAAGAGAAGGGCTCACACCCGCACTCGTGTGAATTTGTTTGCACGTTTAAGACCCCAGCCTTGAGCTGGCAAAATTGTCCCTCTCCGGACGTCAGGCCTTGCAAGCCGGTCCTGATTAAATGCTAACTACTTTATAAAATGCCGACCCCTCACCGGGAAAAGGCTAATGGTGATGATGAAAATCTAATATTTATGCAAAAATGACTTCAATGTATTTTACGAATTTTTTTATTCGTGGGTACAAAAATTTCTCGATATTTTTTTAAGTTCTGAAAATGCAAATTTATAATTTGTAAATAATATTATTTTTTATAGTTTATACTTTTAAAAATTAAATTAAATAATTCTTTTTTCTTTATTAAAATGTTTTTTGCTTGTTTTATAGACCAAATCCACGATCACGACAGCAGCGATACTTCCGGTTTGAAGCGCGCGCAATTTAACTATTGTGCGGAAGTATAAGTTATATCTGCTCTCACATGACATGCGCACTGATCAGAACTATTGTTTATGTTTACATTCGTGGATTTGGTCTATAGACTATTTCGCCAGTGTAAGCAAGTTGCTATTGCGCATCTATCTGCACATGAGCATTATCGTTTCCGGTTGTTTTCTATGTCGTTTTACTTTGACCGGAAGTGTATTTTGTACGATATGTATGCCGTTACCAGATAGGTATAAACCCCGGCAAAATAGTCTATAAGATTTTTTCCGAAAAGAATAATATTATTATTCTAGTTAATTTTTAAAAGTAAAGTAAAGTAAAAATATTATTTTAAAATATTAATTTGCTTTAAATAACGTATTTACCAAAATACGAAGAATAAAATATTATATTCGAAAAATTGTTTAATTTAAAAAAATGAAGCAGTTAAATAAAATTACTTTTAGATACAAAAAATATTTAATAAACTTTTTTTCTGACATGTATTTTTAGAAATGGTTAGAAGAAGGATCCTGGGTGTAGTTTATCTCGCCATCGCGGCCCTTTTTTATTGCGACTCCTGCTTGGCCACCGTCGGCATGGACCTACCCTTCCACTGCGACAAGAGTATCGACCGGCCCCAGCCCCCCTGCACCTACATCCATCTGGTAGCCCTTGGTTGCTGCATCTTCCAGGGGCGCTGCTGTCACCATCTCCTGAGGCCCAGGGAATCGACCCTTTTTTCGCCACCAGGGGGCAGTAGCAAAAGAGTAGATTTTGGGAATCCATTTTTCAAGTGGCAAAAACGCAGTTAGACCCAAAATGGCGGTTTAGATTATTCTTTAAAGACTCAATATGGCGTGTGATTATTAAAACCCCCGAAAAAATAATACCGGGGTAATATAATTTATAATCTTATTCGCCTAGCTATGGAAGAATGTAAGATATGATAAACTCATTTAAATTGGGAGCTAAACTATGTCATTTAATTAAAATTTCATACTGTACAGTAAAAAAAAAAGTGGAAAATTAAGCAGTTAAGGACCTACGTTAAAATGGCAGTAGAAGATTTCAGACTTTCAGTGATTTTTCCCAAAATAATGATATGTGGAACTATAAAGTTATACTCATTTAAACCAGGGAAAAATGTTTAAACTGAGATCAAAATTATGTTATTAAAGTTATTTATTTTCAGTTAATTCTATAACTTTCAAATCTAATAATTCTAACTAAATGTCATGGCACAAAAAAATATATAATTCGTACAATATTATGATTATAAATATTAAATTTAAGTATAAAAATCTAACTAAAAGATGCTAAGTAGAGAGATAATATTAAGTATTGAGCTAGGGACTTTTTATTTTCAGAGAGCCATCCCCAATTTTTAATTCTAACTTTAACAAAAATATTAAAGTAGACTATCACAAATATTAATGTCAGGAGTTCTTATACCCTATTATTAACGGTACAAAGTCTATCTTTTAAGTTATATAACTTAGATAGCCTCCAGGATAAGTTATTAACTTAATAATGGTTAATATGCTACTGTAACTTAAATAAGATATAATACTGTACTATATACTCCGTTAATACCAACTTTTTACACCACATGCAACCATTAAATATAATTATAATTAAATAGAATAATATTGATGAAAAAAAAAAATTGGGGGAGTCAAAAAATTACGTTTTTGACTGATGAAATAGGGCGCCGAAGTCGTACGTCACATCCTGTTGATTTTTCACCCATTGCCAAGGGGTTTTTTGTTTTTAGGGATTTGTCTCGCGAGACAGCTGCACATGCTAAATGCATATGCAAAAAAAAAATCCCCTTGGCAACGAATAACGGAAATACGTAGAGACTTCGGCGCCCTATTGAAAATGGAGGGTCGAAAAAATTAGTTTTTAAGATGGATGGAGAGTTAAAAAATTACGTTTTTTGACTTATTTGTTGTTTTTTGATCTTGTTGGCTGGGGCCTGAGTCGAAGAAGTAAAGTAATAGATGAGCGGTTTCCGTTTCTTCTTGAAGAGGTACGATGGAAAGTCTGCGACCGCTGGTCTTTTATTGGGCCGCGCCATCCGTCGAAACATGTTGAGGCAACACTTTCCCTGCATGAGGCAGCAAGTGAAATTGAGGGTCGGTATGTTGTCGCACGACTTTAGTGGCCGAGGGTCGCAGCCCAACTGGAAGTCTTGGAAGAAAGCCGCTTCGACGCACACCTCTACGCAAAGCAGAAGAACGAATAGCAGACAAGATCTTCGGACGGCGGCGGCAGCCATTTTGTATTTTTGTTGTTTTTAAATTATTCTCGAATATGTTTTTAAAAACAAATTAACCTGCCAAATAAATTATGTAAAAAATGATAGAAATATAATAAAAATTCTAGTTGTTTTTAAAAAATAAAATAAAATATTGTAATAAATAATTTTTTTTTATTAAGAATTATTTTTTCTCGGGATTTTATTCCAAACCCTACAGAACAGCAGAAGACAAAATACTTTTTTGTACTTGGACTAGGGTTAAAAAATACCTCGTGTATAACTGAAAAGTTAGCAGTCCAAAGACCAGGGTACTGACTTCAAGAGAGAGGGTAGGGTAGGACGGTAGGTGACTATTAAAAATTAAAAGGGGGGACCCCTGATATAAAAATTAATACCAAAACGAAAAAAGTTTGAAAATTTCCATATCTGACTACCTTTAAAACCCAGTCAAAGCCATTGATTGGAGTGCTAACTTTCAGGTAACAGGGGTACAGGTCATAAAAACGATTGATTAACTTATTTAATACACTAAAGGCCTTAACCTAACCATAACCCATATTTTTTACCCCCTAAGAAAGAAGGGTGCCCTAAGACTTATGGTTATCCCTGAAAGAAGAAAATTAATTAATACCAAAAAAAAAAATTTGAGCTCAGGAAGAAATCGTTTTTAAGAATCAATTATTACCGAGTCGGAAGCTTTTAAAAAATCCATAAAAATAGCCAGTATTATGTTATTTATATACAAATGACAAAATAATGATTTTATTACCAGATTTTTTTACGTAATAAAATAATATGATATAATAATGATTTAATAGTAATAATTATATTAGATTTTCTCTGGGTTAATGATGATGATGATGATGATTTATATTAGGTTTATTTTTTTATTATTTAACAACATCATATGTAGCGTATCTTTATTTATTTTCAGGCCTGCTGACATAGAGCATTTAATTTATTAGGGTACTAGGTTTGAAGTTGGAAAATTCCTTGGAAATTATATGCTCTATTAGTTAATTAATAAAAAATTATTAGAGTTGGTTGACTGAATATCTTCATTCTTTATATGGCCGTTTAAATTATTTTTCACACAAATATTATTATTTTTTTCTCTAAGTTATACCAAGAGTATATAATAACTATGAGTGTTCTTCTTCATATTCTTTCGGCTTGTCCTATATCGTACCTTACGAGCACAATATGAGCGATAAATGGGCGATAATGAGAGTAATGCACTCTGACGCGCCATCTACCGTTAATATCGTGTATTTTTAAAGACATATGATAGGATCAATCCGAAAGCATTAAGAAGTACACTCTTAATTATTATATACTCTTGGTAATTATAATTTTATATTATTTACACAATTCAACAAAAATTAAATCAGTTTTTTTTTAAGTCTTAATGTCTCACAATAAACTGCTTTTTTCTATTAGGAAACCTGTTATTTCCGGTAGGTATCCGCTTGGTTACGTTCCTATTGGACAGGAATGTAGGGAATTTAGGGGGTGGCAGGCGGCCGCTATTGATGCTATCGTTAATTAGGAGTCGGTACTTGTAAATGACTTGGCCCAGAGTGACTTTCTGTTCGGTGCAGCATTCGTTACGCAGCATACAGCAGGCGACAGAGTAGAAAGGTATGTAGCGGCAGTAGGCGTTAGGATTCGAACCCGTAGCGACGCAGGTTAGTGGAGCGCTGGGCCACATTCCCTGGCCCGCGGCAGAACCGACTATGATTACCACCAGAAAAAGACTCGCTCGAACAGCTACCGACATGGCGTTGTAGTTTAGCCCCTGTAGGAAAAATGATAAAAAAAGAAACCTAAATAAGTATTAATGATTAAGTTAATTATTAAAATTTAAAAAATCGCTGTATTGGCGATTTTTTGTTTTTGTTTTAATTAGTTAGTTTTTTTCCCATTGTGCGCGAACCAAGAATTCTCTAGTCACCGCAAATTTTAAATGTAATTGAGCCGCACTGGTTTTGAAAAAAAGTAACTACGAAGAAGGGGTTTTCACGAGTAGCTCGTTGTGCTAGCTGATATAAGTAAACATTGTTGCAATAGTGATTTTGTCATGGAGCAGATTGACCTGATTGGACAAACTTGACACGCTTCCACCAAATCCATAATGGATTGGTCTCCAGTCCTAAGTCAAGCACCGTCGGTAGGATGGGTACCTGGCTACGGCCCAACATTCAGGCCCTGTATTCCCCCCGCGCCTTTATCCCCGCTCCCGGCATTCCGAGTTGGAATAGTCTGGAGTCAAGAGCTAACAGGACTCTGGCCGGTATTCCTCAAAGCTAATAACTGCACTAAAGTATAGCTTAATTGAGTGAAGTGTGTAATGCTTTAATTACCATTACATACGGTACCGTACTTCACTCAAAGCTGTACTTTAGTGCAGCTTTGAGTTGCTATTAGGAATACGGCCCTTGGCTCGTATTCCTAATAGCCACTCACACTCAAAAACTGCACTTATCGTTTTAGTGTGAGTGGCTATTAGGAATACGAGCCATCTGGTCGTCGTTAGACTTTAGCCTACGAGCTGTAGGCTGGTCAAACGGAAATAAATACAAAATGGTAGAAAATAAGATAAAATTTTCATAAAAAGTAATGACTAATGAGCTGATGAATTATTTATGACCAAAAATTTTAATATTTAAGTTATGCTTTCCCTTCCACAATCCACAGCAGCTTCTTGCCCATGAATGAACTTTGATTAATTTTCAATGCTACGATTCACGAATAAGTTTCTGAATAAATTTTTTTGAAGTCTAGGTCAGTAAAAAAGAACTTCAAAATAAGTCCCAGTAAAATATCTGCACTACCTAGTATAATGTGGCACAGGCACTATGTCAATAAATTCTAAGAACATGTTAATAACAATAATTAGCAGCCCGCTTTCCATGATGCATTTTAATTTTTCTTTTTCAGAGAAGACCATAATTACAAAGTCATATAATTATTTTGATATCAAAGTCAGTCCGTAGATCCCTCCACCCTTAATTTAAGGGAATTTATTCTTGTGTTTATTAAAAATACATAATAAAAAATATTGTAAAGTGGGCTCATAACTTTTGTTACCTCCGCATAAATCACAGCATTAAATAAATAAATAATTCTGACAAAATAATAAAAAATTAAATTCTGACAAAATAATAAAAAATTAAATTCTGACAAAATAAAAACAAAATAATTCTGACAAAATAATAAAAAATTTAATTCTGACAAAATAAAAACAAATTAAATTCTGACAAAATAATAAAAAATTAAATTCTGACAAAAAATTTATTCGACTGACAAACTAGAATTTAATTCTGACAAAATAAAAAATTAATTCTGACAAAATACAAAATAAATTCTAACAAAATAAAAAAAAATTAATTCTGACAAAATAAATAAAAATTAAATCTGACAAAGTAAAATAATTAGTTCTGACAAAATACTGTAATTAATGACTTTCTAATAAAGCCAAAGTTCGTGTATTAATAGCCTAATTGTATCAATCTTGATTTGACCTTAATTACAACCAGCAGGTAATCTAAACAATATTTTACTTTATACTACAAATATAATTATTCCTTTCCGTACGAGTAGTTTATTTATTAACTTAGATGAGCTGGACGGTTGTCTTTACTTTTTCTAGGTACCTTGCAAAACCCCATCCTACTGTCATTTTTTAAATTATTCCGACACGAAATGAACTTTTGATCTCCTCAAAAACCGCTATAGAAGTAAATTATTTCTTTCCGTGTAAGAATTAACAATATATTCAAAGTACATTATTTTAAATGCAAATTAAATTGTAACTGACATAAAAAAGCCAGGAAAAAGTTTTAAAAATTCAATCCGCTCTTTCAGTTGTTAATTTTCATAAGTTATTTAAAAAAAATAAAAGTTAATTTTTTTTGTGTAAAAATAAAAGTTTAAATTCTTTTCTTGTATTTAAAATAAAAATATGCATAACATAAAAGATATAATAAACTGTTAATTATACGTTTTTCTAACAGAGCTCTCTTTTAGAAAAAGATATCATATAATTCTATATAACTTAGTTTAACAATTATTATTTTAAAAATAGAAAATACTTAGCTGTATAACTTAAAAAAATGACTTAATAAAAATGAAAAATAATAAAATTAATACCCTACTCGCTAAATAATTATAAAAAAAAACAATAATTATTATTCCCCCAAATTGTTATATACCTAGGTATTTTAGAATAATAAGAAAAGGAAGGTATTAGGCTATTATTACATAGAATCTGGTGCATGCAATTATT
>JAQGBM010001343.1:0-10851 GCA_034698405.1 Symphylella vulgaris | reverse complement strand
CACAGTGGTTGCCAATAACTGGGGGGGGGGGGGGCGGGGGTGCCAATAATAGAACAGTTTACCCTACCACCATATAAAAATGTATGTAAGTTATTAGGAGTAAAATCAATTAAAGAGCATTATTTTATTTTTTAGTGTAAAGAAAATGTAAGTTTATCAGACGATTTTTCTTTGTTTTATTTCTAATTTAAAGAGAAAAATTTTAAATGTTCGAAAGCTGACTTTAAAAATATATTATTCTAAATAAAAATTCACTTTAATAAAAAAAAATATTAATAATACAAAATTTCATCAATTTATGGCTTTTAATAAAAATATTAGCCTACAGTATAAAAAATTGTGTCAGAAAGTGATCGAAAAGTGGACCGATCATGCATCGAACATAGAAACCTTGCTAAGGGATTTCTTTATAAGTTTTGGCGCCAAAACTTATAAACTTAGTAACCCTTCAACAAGGGATATAATAACAAACAGTACTATGCAACTAACACTTTAATCCGATTCTAAAATATTCTAAAATGAAGTAAAATAATATTATTTTGAATTATACTTTATACTACAGTACCTCCATCTCTCCATTCTTCCCTAAATGATCAATGTTTCTGATTGTATAAAGTTAGTGAAATAGGGGGCAGGCCCTTTTTTCAAACACCTCACCCAATAATTGTCATAAATCGTAACAAATTCCTTGACTCTTTTCCCTTACAGATAGAAGAAAGTAGGGTAAACCACCCAATTATTGGGACTTAGGTAGATGTTTAATTTCCCCATGCAATATGTTGCAGCTTAAAAAAAAACCTAGGTATTATATCACCAGATTTTAGAGCAGACTTCAAGCTTTCTGAAAATCTGTTTCAAATTGGTTTTTCTACAATAAGTTAAAAATTTAAGATGTTATAGTAAAACAAACAAAAAAGTTGTTAAAAACCCATTTGTTATTGGCACCCCCTAGTAATTGGCGCTTTCATCAATCAAAACCAACAAAAATACAAGAACCTCATTGGTTGCCAATAACTGGGGGTGCAAATAATAGGACATTTTACCCTATGACTATATAGGAAAGATATGGCCAAATTAGGAGTACGGTAGGTAGTCTAGAATATTACCTAGGTAATAAAATAGTAGAAAAGTGTCTAATTTTGTATAAGTAAAACAAATAAAATTGTAGTAAAATCTTCTTTCTTCGCGGGTTGAAAATGATCGAACTAAGAAGCAATTTCTTAATTCTAGGGATTGATCTATATTACACCACTCTAAAATGAATTGAACCCATGTAGCAGCAGTATTAACTTCAGTTCACATTTGATTTGTAACAGTACGGTATGCAAGTCATTTTTTGGGGGGTAATTTTAATACACTTCAGGTGGAGAAAATTCTTTTTAATGATGGTTCGCTACGTAGTTTAGATGTACTCGCAGAAGCT
Organism: Symphylella vulgaris; assembly: GCA_034698405.1. Classification (NCBI taxonomy): domain Eukaryota; kingdom Metazoa; phylum Arthropoda; class Symphyla; family Scolopendrellidae; genus Symphylella; species Symphylella vulgaris. Next base: position 9,428 of record JAQGBM010001343.1, on the reverse strand, counting down.
TTACAATTTTTGAGATCCTTCCTTAGTTTGTTTACGTTTCAGACCAGAACGGAATAAGATAGAGGAAAGTATCACAACCTTTTAGCTGCTTGCGGCACATGTTTTAATACAGAAGATGAAGAACGGTGCGCAAGTACCGTTTGGACTACAGAACAAATAACAGTCTCATCTTGCGAAAATGGAAACTATCACAGATAACCAAACTGTAACAACTGAAACAACGGCTACGCTTAATCCTGCAGAATCTGTTAGAGGTTCGCTGCATTGACCTAGAGATAGAAATAAATAAAAAATATTCAATTATTTGAATATCATGTCTCTTGTCCCCGTCATATCACTTTCTTAATTTGCCCTAAATCTTGTTAAAAATGAAAGAATCAAAATTGTATCATATTATTTTCCTATTTACAAGTAGGCCTATATGTAGTTTTGTAGACCCTGAAAACTATACATAAACTACATAGGTAAAACTACATAATCCGCATACGGATGAGATTTCTGTTTTAAAATAATTGGCAAGTTTGTTACCATCGAAATTATATGAAGATATTCGCCCCTCTAAGTTTTTACAGGTTTCTATGAAAGGGCATAAATATTTTATGCAACTTTAGAACCAAAAAATCCTCTCCGGAATTTCTTCGGAGAAGGGTTTACTCGTATCATAGGGAAAAAATTCCACATTTTATTGATACTTTTGATCCTTTTGATCAAGAGGACGGTCCAGCACTTTTGCTCAGTTTTCCAAATTTTCGCATTTACAAAATGTATAACTTTTCACTGAATAAAGCTAGAACCCTGAAAATAGATCGTGCACCCCTAAATTTATTCAGATTTCGAATGGCACCAATTTTAAAATTTTTGGCCAATCCGTTTTTTAGATTTGTTCCGCAAGGTAAAACCATATGTATGGAAATTTCACTTTGTGCGAAACACCATTACCGAACCAAGCGTTTTTCGAGAATGTTGTATAAAGAATAAAAGTTTGGTAACATTGTGATGGGGTGCAAGAGCTATTTTGGTGAAAATTGGTCCTGCCGATTTCTAGCTATAAAGTAATTAATTTTGTCCAAATTTTGCTTAAAATTTTGATTTCCCCGCTTGGTTTTGCAGCCGATGATTCGCTGCAAGAAAGAACGCGTTGGAAATGATTGGTTAGAAAAATAAACAAACGAAACGCTGGACAGTCCTCTTAAACTTTATGTTTTATGGGATATATGCAAAATTATGTCATTAAAATAGATTTTATACCCATAAGAACATAATTTTTGTATGTCCCCCAAAACCTAGAGTGTGTAGCCGCGCACCCGGTGGTGTGGCGCTGGCATCGGAATGTAGGATGAAAATAATATGCCAGGGCATGCCCTATTCCTTCGTAAGGAGCCATGTTCTATAAAAAAATATTTTTTATAGGGTTGCCTATTTTTTAAATGTCCATTACTCTGAATATTTATAAATCATGTTACTTAACCCTCAAAGTGCCTTCAGAATCTACAGGGTCTCTAATTTGTGGCCCAAATTTCTACCTCCGTCTATGATACAGCATAATTATTTACGAATTAAAATATTGTTATCAAGTTACAAGAAAGAATAGCTTTACATAATTATATATAAAAATTTTATTATACAGATATCATATTTTTGCAATATGTTTTAAAAAGAGATCATTTTTATATAAAATATATCGATACTATCCCTAGTCTTATCGATGCAATATTTTGTACAGGGTTTTTAAAGAAAAAAGTTCTTCGATATTTTATAGGTATTTTCTAGCTTCTCTATAAATTGCATTTTTAAAAAAAGGAAACAGATAAAAAATATTAATTAACCGGTAGTTATCTAACTAACTCTGCTACTTACTTTAAAGGTTACATTATCTTAGGCATTTTAATATAATGAAGGAAATATTAGAATTCAGAAAAAAATTGTTACTTATACAGCCTGCTTTTATCTTGCCCGAATGCACGGTACTTTAATTATTACGGTATTTTGCAAGCCAATTTTAGGATCTAAGTAATCTTCAGTGATGTGCCTAGATTGGCCTCCTTTCGTTTCAGTAATTATTTTGTTCCAGCCTTGATCCATAATATGAAGGGTAAAGTTACCCATATTTGTTAGAATATAGATTTTTTATGCCAGAAATAATTTTTTTATCAGAATATATATTTTTTATATTAAAAATACACTATTAATAATATTTCATTCTTAATTTTCTACCATTTACAGTAGGCCTAATATAATGCAATAAAATTTAAATAAATAATGTTTTTAAATATCCAATACAGTTAATGATTACGGTAGTAAAATTACTGATCAATATTAATTTAAAAGCAAATTAATTTTGATTATACAAAGGGCGTTTAGAAAATCATGTCCATTTTTGTTTGAATTAAAAAAAGATTGATATTTTAATAATTGTTTTATTGAGTAGGTGGTTAATTTAAAAAAAAGTTTAATCTTAGACAGTAAGTTAATAATTTATAATTGTTAAATGACATAGAAATTGGCGTTACCAAATTTCTTCATTTTCTTTACATTGAGACAGTAGTTACTCCCCCTCAAAATGGCTTCAATTAATATTACAGAAACGAAATACTAAGGGGTAAGGCCCTCTATCTAGACAGTGATAGAGGCCTTACTAAGGGGTCAAATTCTTCTCATGATGTCATAATGTTACCGTGCATTCGTGAGATTAACCTTAAGTGTGTTCTCGAGAAAGTTTAAAGGGATTTTCTATAACCTTTCGTAAAGTTAACTATTAAGTTAAATTGTAGTTGACGAAAAATATTTTGAAACTTTGGTGTTTTTAGCTCCTTGGGGTATTATTATTTCGTTTATTTTAAGAGATTATGGTGTATATAAAATTATTTTATTAACTAGATAACTAACAAACGTTTTTGATAAGAAAAAACTAATAACTCAGCGATTTTTAGGGGATATTTTTTGTGCTAATTTCTCTATGGATAAAATTTTAACACTACAGTATGTGCCTTATTAAAGATTCAATAGTGGCCTTATTAATTTTTTTTTTTTTTTTTTGGAAATAACTTTTCTATAATATTATATTTCTTGTTGAATTTTTAAAAATTAATAATCTTGTCTTGACTAACATTTTTATGCTCTTTAAAAAAATTGATTATAATATACATATTATTAAATGTGTTGAAGAGATCTGATGATAAATTAAAATAAATATGTTTATCGTGAAATAATAAATGAATTGATTGACAATTATTTTTGGGACGTGCTATTTCTTTGGGTGTGAATGCATAAGTACTTATTTCTGGGGTGAGACCCCAATACCTTAATAGGAATACCTTTTAGTTTATTTTTGAGTGCCGTAAGATGGCTAACACCCTCATTGTGGGGGCGGGGGGGGGGGTTTAAACTTTTTATCACCCTACAAACGTGTTACTAGGCTATTAGAGCCAACCTCAGTGGTTTCAGTGGTTAGCGCGCTTGCCTCTGAATCCGGAAGAGGTCAGATTCGGCGGTTCAAACCCCGGCTGGGGCTGGTATTCTGGTAAGAAGTCCTTGATTAAATAACCCTCATACAGGTCTGTAAATCCTGTCCCTGAGGCAAAATTCAAATCTCACTCCGTCGTCGTGTTATGCCCTTCGTTGTCGCTTACCACGATTTTAAAAAATCTAATAAATAAACAATACAAGGCTATTAGTCTCAAACAATTTACTTTAGAAACCCGTAAATAGTATGTCTGGTGAATGTATTATGGCAATTTTTTTCTCAAGACCCTCTAAGTTCTAAATTATATACGAGTTTTTACCCCAATAGGATGTCTGTAGGAAGGATTTTTTTTTAAATGTGGGATCTTTCATATTGAGTTAGTTACTGGGGTTGAGTTTAACTCATCGGGATAGCAGTGGAGATGGAAGGGTACAGAAACAAAATGGTGTAGTCAGACTTTAAATAAATTTTAAAAATAATAAAGTAGATAGAAAAATAATCAAGTCAGTGCCTGTTAGTGATTGGAGGTCTTTGTTGTTGTTGCAGTTGATGGAACCAGACAGAGATCTCGAATGTGGACCATTCCCATGATGCAACAGGCACTGGCTGCGATTAGTGGCGGCATGAGTGTGACCAAGGCAGCCGAATTACACGATATACCTCGCAGAACTCTTTATCGCTACTACCGAAGCATGAAACAGTCAAACACAGACTATTAAAATCTTTAACACTTTTACCCATAATTTATACGTAAAAAAAAAAAAACTTTCCCATTCGTAAATATTGTCACAACAATAATTTTTGGGGTGTAAATTTACTTTTTAAATTAAAGTGATAGAATTTATTATAAGTTTGAAGAGGAAATTTTTTTCAAGTTGTACACAGCCAGTGTCTTTTTGCAGATAATACAGGGGTAAAGCTAAAGCCAGCTTTTACTCGCTGGGACCCTGATTTTCTCATGGGAGCCGTGCGAGAGGTCCTAGAGAAGGGTCTGTCTTCTGCCGTTGTGGCGCGCCGATGCGGCATGCCCCGCAGGACCCTCAGTTGGCACGTTCAACGATGGAAACGCTTCTTGGAAACTAATAAACAGAGCCAACTGCCAAAGGAACCGACTGACGATACCTAATGAGGCGAATGTTTTTATTATTATTATTTCTTGCTTCTTTTCTAATACAAGTGTGCACTACTACCCCCATCTTTGTTGGTTTTTTTTTTTTCCTGTTTTTGTAAGCATTCTTAGTTATGTTGCCAGATTGCAGACTTGCTTATTTTTTTGCTATCAGGGAAGGTCGTTTGGGGGAATTCGTAAGGGCGGACGAAAATAAAGACACAAAATCGTGTTTCGGGGAACTTTGTTGCTAGAAAACGATCATGTGCTGACTTGGTTAGGTTCGTTTTCGCCCGCCCTAACAGTTCAGGGAATATAGATTCTAGTCAGGGAAAGTGAAAGCTTACCGTAATTGTCAGGGAAATTTTTAGGACGGGTGAAAACGAAGACACAAAATCGTGTTTCAGGGAACATTGTTGTTAGAAAAACGAGCACGTCACTTCATCCCGTGTTTTTTTAGCCTATTTGGTTTTAACAAGTCACATAATCGTTTTCTAGCAACAAATGTTCCCTGAAACACGATTTTTGTCTTCGTTTTCGCCACCAAAATCCATGTTTTGTGTACTTTTTTTTTTAATAATTACCGGTAGTAAAGTTCTAGAACAATTTTTTCGGGATTAACTTGTTTAAAGTTAATCCAATCAATCGAACGATAAAGTTTTAGACTTAGCGATTCTAGGCTAGCAATTAAGTTATGTCGAGAAACATTTTAACGGAAATGAATTTATTAGTTAGTAATTTTACCAGAACCCCAAATATTCCTTGTAAATACTGGAAAGATTAAAGATTTGGATAGTTGAGCTAATACGAATTTTATTTTATCATGCGGTAGTCTACTGTATATTTTGACTACAGTATATAGGCCTAGGTTGTGATTACTTGGTGCAAGTTATTTAGGCCTAGATTAGATAAGCTGCAGCTTCAGAATTTATGCATCATTGAACCATTGAACTAACATTAAATTGTGCTGATATCTGGGACTAACCACAAAGTGTAGGCAACACTGAATGTTTCCATGGAGATTGTGGTAGTTAATCATGCTTTAATATTAGAAAAGTACTACTTTCGCATTTTATACCGCCTGGTCCACAAATTTTACAGTTCTTTAGTTATGAATCTTATGATTCAAAAACTCCAGAAATAATTATTCTATATTAAAAAGTGTATTTGTAACACCATGTTTGAGTTAAGCAGCGAAGAACACTCAGGCCCCCTTGCGAAACTTGTGGACCAGGCGGTATTAGCTTGATGGGTAACGTACCGGTATGGAATAAACTCGAAGCAAATATCGAATATTTAATCACAATTGGCCCCTACTACCGCCCTATTTGGGTTGCTTAATTACAGACTTAACTATTAAAATATTATAGTATACATGTAATCCAATACGCATTGTAAAATATTTCACGAGAATATATTTTATTTCATATAAAAATATTAGGTACGTATATACATTACTTTGTAATATTAATCTGTAATTATTAGAAATTGAAAATATAAATTTTACTTAAAATTACATTAATTCACTCTGTACATTTTTTGTTAACTTTTATTTTAAAAGCTTTATATTATTTAATGTGAATATTTTTAAGTATTTTTTTGTTTTGCTTAAGTTTGTTAGCTTATAAATAATATATTAAATGATTAATAAAATTTTATTATTATAGATTATTTTTACTTTGATTTATTTAGGCATTGTATGGTTATTGATTTGAAGTCGCCCATATTAGATACTGTAGATAGACAATCATAAGTCGAGCTGGAACTACTACAGGAAGTGGTAGTCAAGCCAGAATTCCTATTAGATCGACTCATATAGTCAAGCAGGATAAGTTGGTAGGCCCAACCTTTCACAAGAAATACGGACATTCCCCCCTCCCCTTTAAAATGGCTGTAGAGTCCAATACTTTGGGAATTGAAACAAAAAAATTGGGTGTCTTGGGAGAATTTTATTAATCCTTCAGGATAGATTAGGTTGGGGTGCTTTATAGGCTGTGGCTGCTGATTATTAACTTGGTAGACTTGTAACGCAGGTACTGATTTTATCCTGATACTTATTCATGATTGACAAGAATATTTTCAGTGTGGCTATGGGTGGCGCCTACTGATGGAGAGGCCTTTAATTGACGCATGTACAAAATAACACTAACGAGTAAAATGTAACAGTCTGACAGAGTTTTACTACGTTAGATTCCAAAGCCTTATCACCCGGTTTTACGGAAAGATACTCGTAGAATATGGTAATAACGGAAAATCGGGAAAATGTGTGATCACTGTGATCAGGGAATTTATTTTACATTACACTGCTTACGGTGATCGACGGTACCGGTAATCATGAGATAGTCTGGGATAATTGGAGAATGGGAAATAAGATTTCGTATTTTGTTTGGAACCCTTAAATGACGTAATTCGTAAAAATTTCTATTTTAAACCCTAGCCAATTAATCGGACGAACTTTTATTTCTTAATTAAATATTTTATTATGCTTTATAATTTTTTTATTTTCAGTGTTATTACTAATATTAATAACCCCGAGTTTTTTTTTTATTATTATTTATTAATTATTATTTTTTATTTATTAAAAAAAGTAAAAGACACACAAGGACATTTTTGTTTTGTGTTCTTGTTCCAGGCAACATTCGAAATCGGGGGCTCCAAGCTTACTATAAAACCTGGACCCGACGCGAACTGGAACTGGCCATTATGGAGGTCCTGGTCCAGAGACTTCCGGCTTCCCCCGTTGCCAGGAGATACGGAATTCCGGCCCGGACCCTCCAGTGGCATGTGAGAAAGAGAAAAATGGACATGACGACCCACGGCGAAACGAACGGCGTAGCGGGATCTGAACCCAACGTTCTCCAGCCGACGGTCGAATTGCGAGAGTCGCCTACGCCGCCGCCGCCGCCTTCCACGACGCAGATAAAGTCCGACGCGACAACCACAGCCCCTCCTACGGCGTTTGTTAAAGAATCCGCGTAAAAAAAAAACACAAATTTATTTATTTGTATTTTTATTTTATATGTTTTCTTTACCGTCTTTCAGGATTTTATTATTTTACAGATTGTGGGAGGGGGGTGGCTGGGGCTGTGTTCAATTACTATTTTACCGATTACCGGCACAAGGGTTTGGATGGATTTTATGTACTCGTACAAGTTAGAGCCTCCGCAAATTTAATTTAAAATACTATGAGTGGAATTCATAAAATATCCTACCACTTACCCTAGGCAAAATCATAACGATCGATGGCTCACTAAGTCATCCAATTATTATCTCAATTTGCCTATAGTGTTAGGGATAGTGCAAGGTAATAAGAAATAAGTGTTAGATTATTTTCTGAATTCCACCCTACCGTATAAGAGTTTATGTATCCAGTAGTAATGAAGTCAAAAACAAAAGGCCAATTAATTGGGTTAAGCCAACATAGCCTAATTATTTAGTGCCGGGTCCACATAAGGAGGTTAATCCTAACTCCAGGGTTAACTTGAATATAATCGAACGAAATAAATTTATATCTTCGTAACACTTGAACGAAAATGGACATATTACACACCAAAATTTCCGTCTTGAAAAAATAAATTCGAAAATTTTGAGGTTTTGGGGGCAATTTTGGTGCATCATATGTCCATTTTCTTTCAAGAGTTACGAAGATATCAATTTATTTTGTTCGATTATATTCAAGTTAACCTTGGAGTTAGGGTTAACCTCCTTACGTGCACTCGGCCCTTAGTGTGACTGGATTTAATTAGAACTTGTTTACCTGATTAGCTGAATTCAGTTTTTTTTTTAAACTAAAATCAAAGTTAATTCATTTCGAATTAGAAGTAGTAAGAAGACTAGTAATCTAATATTTACTCTTTTAATAGAACTGCTGGTAGGTCTATATTATAGCCCCACTCCCACAAATGAAGAATTGGAGAAAATTAATATTCTAGAGAAAGTATTTCTATGCAATAATTTTTTAATATTTTTCTACCCATTTTTGTATGGAATAAGATTTTTTTCAAATAGTTGGGATGCATTTTTTCCCTAAGATAAATACTTGGATTCCACGAAGTTATAGACTACTTAAGCTTAAGTGGTACTAAAGTGGCCGATAATCAAACTTAATAAAAAAAAGTTTGCTGGGATTTTCTCCAAAAAAATCATTGTTGATATATTAACAAAAGTTAAAACTTTTTCATATACTGATTAAAATAAAAAGAAACTAATTATTTCTTCTTAGATAAAATATTTAAAAATTGTGTAAAAAGAATTTTTTATACTGATATTTATGAAGACTGAAAAAAATATTAAATTGTGTACATTTTAATTATACTTTTAAATTTAAGCTTATAGGCCTTATACAACCAAAGATAAGTGCAATAAATAATTTGTTAAGGCCACCATATGCAATAATATAGGTTTTATATAGTGCTATTTCTATTTAAAATGAGCTTGTTTGAAACTATTTTTGAAGATGGATTTTTAAAGAGATATAAGGTAGTGCAATAATACTCGAGTGCATTAATAAATAGTTCGTATATTTTGAGGAAATTTGCAATTATTCTTCCATTGTTAAAAGTTTGGAAAATTTAGATCATAGTTAATTAATTAAATAATGCTAAAGAGTAAAGACTAAAGATAGGTATAATACCCCGTGTGGTCATAATAAGTGTTACCGATTCAAAGACACATAGAATCACTCGTTCTAGAAGTACAGGTTTCCGGTTTATTTTTATGTAAACCAATTTAAATACAGATTCTAAAAATGTTCATCAAGTTAAAAATTTTGGCCACCGGCTTTAGTGTGGCGCTGCAATCGGTCTCTCGAGGCTGCAATGAAAATACGGACTTAATAAAAGGTAATTTTGTCTCTTT
>JAQGBM010001342.1:0-10853 GCA_034698405.1 Symphylella vulgaris | reverse complement strand
GGATAGAAAGACATGGAGGGATAGAACTCGTACGGCCGACCCCATTAAGGGATAAGGTCTTGATGATGATGATGACTTGTAATAATTTACATAATACTTTAAAAAATGAATTTTTTCTTCTGCGAAGTTTGTGAATATAATAATTATTAGCTTATAATATTTTTCTTGGAAGGAAAATTGAGGGAATTATTTTAAAACAAATCTGAAATAATTCTGCTAAAACAATAATTATTGTTTTTGCAGAATAATTTCAGATGCGTTTTAAAATCCCCCCTTTTCCATGTGGATGTGTCTTATTAATTTTGATTTTCTACTAGATTGGCTGCTTTTACTCGTTGGTAATACTAGGTATTGTCATAAAAAACTGCATCATATAAATATATTTAAATTAGAAATAATATTATGCAGGAAAAATGGATTAATTTCTTATCTTTCTGATGAATCTCTATTTCAACATAAAATTAAATTATGGAAAACATATTTTACGCTCTGCACAGCATGCTACCAACAACCAAAGTAAATTCGACTAAATTACATTTACTTGTACCGGCACTCACACTTTTCTATTGAATGCTGATGCATAAGTTATTACAAAATAAAAAAGAGAAAAATAATTAAAACTTAAAATGTTGAGCCAATAATAATTACGGATATTAAACAGTTTAGTATAAGGTATACAAATTTACAAGAGGCGAGAGGCAACTGCAGGCAAATAGAAATAGCAGGCATTCGATGATTTTATTGCCTACCGTCTCTATTATAGCCTATTGTAAAATTTTCTTTAACCAGGAATGGGAGATTGGATACCGTAATAGAAAAGTTTTTTTTTTTGCCAAGGAATATTTTTTTATGCTGACATTTTTGCATTCGACATTAGACATTAGGCATTCAATTTTAAATATTTCTCTCCGTAAATTGCTCGAAGGCGTATGATGATGATCTTAAGGCCCAGTGTTTCCAAGAGAATTTTTGAAAAAAGACATTTAAGAGGACACGAACTGTGAAATAACGGCAAACGCTACAATTATGAAATTTTAAACCGAGATAAAGAATTAAGATGTTAAACGGGGGCTTCTACGGTTTACATTTTTTTTAAATTGCATCGGTATTTTTTTATTAATCGATAAACTTTGGGCAAAAAATTCAAAAGTGTGTTGACTTTGAGCGGATTTTAAAAATATTTTTGTAACATATAAGATCAAAAAATAAAACAGCCTAGAAGTGCTTAGTGCACTAAAAATACTTTAATATGGCTATTTCATATAGGCCTAATAATTATTGGTGGTCCTGGGTTCGAGTTCTACGCTACGAAATTTAAGGGAAAAATTTTTCACTTATAGAAATTGCGATACTTTTTCGTATCGTACAATTCCGCTTATGGGCTAGCCAAAAAGATCTGACTCGTGCGGCCGGAAAAATTACAACCTTATTTGTAATTGTTACTTTAAAACGTTTTTTTCGGTGATTTTACAAACAATGTGGTTTTTGAAAGGGTTTTCAGGGATAGTTTACTAATTACGATTATGCGTAGTAATTTGGTTTCTCATTCTTCGGCCTCGTTCTGGCCGGAAATTTAAAAAACGAAACTTTTTACATGAAAATATTTTAAATTTATTTTCATACATGATGCACTCAAACAAAGTGGTTTTGATATTTGATTTAAAAAATCAATGAAAATAAATTAATAATATTATACCAAAGGTATTAAGTTAACAATAAGTTTACTTTAAGTATTTTAGCTACCGTATATTCCGGTATATTCCTACTTAAATAATTATCACCCGGTATAAGTTATACCGGGTAACAAATAAGAATGTAGCCTACAGGGTCCCGTATACTTACCGTGCTATACCCCGTGTCCGTACATAGTAGTTATACTCGTATTCCTGAAATCTTTAGATAAAATAATACCGTACAATACTGTAGAACTGGAATAAAATTATATTCAAAAGTTTAGTTATAACCAGAGGGGTTATCAGCCGTTGATCATAAAGAAAAGCACGCGACTTTTTTAATCATGCGATGCGATTTTTCTATGTGTCACGTGCTTTTCTAATTTGAATGAGCAAACTCTTTCGTGAAAATATGAGTTTCTACAAGAGTATATTCAAAGTACCGGTAATATAAGATAGGGGGTATATTATTCTATTAAAAGTGGTTTATTCAGAAACAATTACTAAAAGGGTCGTGGAGTACGTTAATAAACCTCTCGGTAGATGGCGTTTAGATCAATTATTGTCTAAGCAATCAATGTTTTGTCTATCCAACATTAATTTGTCTTTTTAACATCGGAAAAGATTAATTATTAAATGTAATATTATTAACTTACTTTATTAAGATTTAATTTTAAAACAACTAATTAAAATCGTTAAGTTTTCGGTTGTTATCTATGGCGGTTTACACTATGACCGGAAGTGTATTTTGTACGATCTATGCCGTTACCAGATAGGTATAAACCCCGGCAAAATAGTCAGAATAGTCCCGACCAAATATGAGTTCGAAAAATTAGGTCAAATAGGAATAACTCCGACCAAAGTTGCTTGTCGATGTTATTCTTTGTGGAGTTATTTCGTGTCGAACTTAATCTTGTCGAATATATTCTTGTCGAACTTATTAGGCCTAGGTTATACTTTTCGAAATTCTTCTACTTGAACAGAAAGTTGTCGAACTTAGTACTAAACTTTTTCGGTGATATTTCGGCGACCCACGTCAGATTACAGAGCTATAGGGAAATTTGAAGTTTCCAATGTAGAAACTGAATGAGCTATTGTTTAGGCCTATTACCACCTTTCTTGTAATAGACCTCATACTTTGAAGGACTTGTTGCTACAAAGATGTAATTTCTGTATTCGGCTTCGTTCTGTTTTCTCATATTCCTACAAGCTTTGTAAATCATTTCCTTTGCTGGAGGCATTTGCTGAAGTCCCGCAACCACGCATAGATCTTCATTGTACTTCCATTGCAGATCGCCCAACTTGTGCGCAAAACGTAATGGAATTCCCTTCTCCGCCATTTCCTTAATCTCGTCCTCAAGATCTTCTAGCATTTCGTCCCGAGGTCGCAGGTGTACAATATCGTCCAGGGTTCGAATAAAGAACTGTATCTGAAAGTCCATGAGCGGGAAAGGGAGAATCCTGAAAGGAATGCCAATAAACGCCATGGAGGGATGTCGAATATTGATCATATGGCGATACAATGGATAAACCATCTTGCCCCCGTGTCTAACTTCGATTCCACAGTCAGGGTGAAGGAATGGGTAATTGTACTGGAATCCGGTGCATAAGATTAAGACATCGGTTGGGTGGTGTTGTCCCGATGAGTCGATGAAACCATTCTCATTGGCTCTTTCGATTCCGGGTATCTGAACGATGTTAGTAGTTGTGAGAGCGCCGATTGGCTCTGTTGACCGGTGACTTAAATATACCTACAATAAATTTTAAACAAAAATTTCAATAATTTTTCTTTTACTTGTAGGTAATTTTAATTTACTGCAGCCTACACTATAATTATTTATCTTTATTTGCAGTATTTTTATTTGCAGTGGAGCCCATTGAGAGTACTACTTGGCCCATTGATTTATTTGGCTAGCCCAAATAAACCACCGTAAAGTTAACCCTGGAAAAAGGGGTCATACCTTATTCTTATAAAGCCAACCATTTAAACATTTCAGTTTTATATTTTATACTAAAAATTATTTTTAAAAAATTAATTTCAACAAATAATACTGGACTATGATTTTAAATTTCTGTACCGGAAGTTTTTTTTAAAGTTTAATTTTACTAAATAAAAAAAAAATAAAAAAAATTATCTACCGTTAGTGGATTAAACATATCTATCTACAAAATAATTAAGTTAAAATAAAAACTGTACTGTATTTTTATTTATTTATTCCCTTTAAAAGACAAATAGAAATCCTACCCGTATATAGACAAAAATGGGGGTTAAACTTTTTTTTAAATGAAAGGGTATCATACCTTCTTAGCAGTGGATAAAAGTTCAATTGCAATATCCATGCCAGAATTTCCAGCCCCCAGACATAAAACGTTTTTATCAGCAAATTCACTAGGCTCCTCGTAATCAATACTGTGAATAATTTGACCTTTAAATTCTTCTATATTTGAGATTTCGGGCGAGGAGGGTGTTGAATAATTTCTAGGAAAATAAATATACGGTAATTCAATACAAGAAAAATTCATTTTATTAATAAAATTTTATAAACGAAATACTTACCCATTACAAATTAGTACCACATCAAAAGTATCAACTGATTCAGTTTTGCTAATAATGTTGACTGTAGTAACTTCCCACTTTGTGGAATAACAGTTTCCATCAACTGGTCGGATTAAATTTACTTTAGTGTAAAACTGTAAAAATAATAGCCCACATTATCATTTATCAGAATTTTCGTAAAGTTATAGGCCTATAGCAGATCGCTATAATATCAGAGCCAGTCAGAGCAGTGTGTGCAAGGTGCTTTCCAAATTTTCGTAATTTTTATCCAACCCCTTCCTCTCATTTACAACCACTAATTTAAGTCACACAAAAAAAGTTGTAAATTCCAAGTTTTCAACAAAAAAGTTTTTTTTTTCTTCAATGCAGGAGTCGATTCTTTTATAAATGTAATGTTGTAATGGCACAACTCCATAATCTCTACCAGCCCTGCCCATTAAGAAAATAGTGATTTTCAATAAATTTACCTTAATTAGATCATAAATATTATAATATTTAGCATAAGCATCTAAATATTTAAATATTTCAGAATGGTGAGGAAAACAAGGCACGTTCTTTGGAAATGGAAAGTCCAGAAACTCCATTGTGCACGTCGGCAAATTAGTTCTGCAATATAGTAATAACTTAAGTTAATTAATATTTAAAACGAATATCCGTTACCGGTACAATATTACTCGTCCGTTAATCTAAATCGGCTAGTAATATTTTTCTTATTGTCTTTGAAAGGTTGGCCAACCTCATTTTGCCAACCTCGATTATAGTGGATTAATATATAAATTACATTTAGCCAATTTATTTATATTCCAAACTTCATCAATACAAAAGAATGCCGTTTGGCATCTCAAATGCACAGTCAACCTTTCAAAGAGCAATTGATTGAGGATTGAAACCCTTTCCAATAATGATGTGTTTTTTTTTACTCGTAGCCTACGTACTTTATAGTACATAATAAACTTAAAAAAAAAGAAAACATTAAAAAACTATACGAATTTATACGGAGTATTATTTTTTAAACTTTATAATGTAAAATTCTTAAACAGTAACAACAAACAAGGCAATTAACGGATGATTATGACTGAGTTATATCGTAAAACAAGATTTTTCCATGTATATGTGACTGGGTAACATAATAATATAGGCTATTAATCCAGAATTAGGGAGATAATTATCCTTTATACCGTAATAGGCTAAGAGAATAATTATATTTTCGTAATAGTCTACACTACAGTAATCTCTTTTCTTCTCTCTTTCGTACGTAGTCTAACTGTAGGCTATAAATATCATATAGCCTAGGCCTATTTATAAAAAAGCAAACAAACAGACAACAGACTATAATCATAAATATTATAAAATTTTATGGGTCGAATATGTTACGGTACAGGTTACAATTTTTAATTTTTATCTACTAAAACCAAATATTTCTATTCCGATTTCTATCCCGATATCCCGCGATAGTCTATTTATTAAACTTAGCTCCTAACTTACGAAATTCTAACGAAATTTGATACTCAAGTATACAGAGCAAGATACAGCTAGGGGCAGGGTTCTGAACCGGAACCGAAACCCTTATTTTTTAAGAACCAGATCCGGAACCGAAATTTTTAGGGAACCCATAAATTGAAGCTAATTAAACGTCATTTTTGGAAGGTATAGATATATGGAACCGCGGAACCGGTACCGGAATCGAAATATTACTTTTTGGAAGAACCGGAACCGGAATGGGAACCAAAATGTTGGAACCGGAACCGAAATATTAAAATGGTTCCGAACCCTGGCTAGGGGAGGACGTGGATTGTCAGTTTCGGGTCTGTTCGGTTCAACTTTCGCGCTCTAAAACAAATTTCTCTCTTCTCTGACTCCTCTCCCAGCTGAAACGACTTGCATTACAGCGCTCTATACTATTAACAAAATTCCTATAATGATCATAATAACTTAACAATCCCTTATCTAATAATATCTACTATAACAGTTGTTATTTAACTTGATACCGGTAACCTAATAACAATCCTCTGTTTTCTCTAATACCGTAATTATCGATCACGGTTAAAAAATATCTTTAAAATATACTAACTAAAACTATAAGTTTAAGTTAACCTTTCATTCACGTGCTCGGGGTAAGGCATATAAAAATATTTTATTTATTTTTTTAATTAAAATTTTATTTTTTGAGAAGCTTAATTTCCTTACCTCAGATTTTTGTACATGCTGGTTTTAGGAACTCCCTTTTGCAACTCTTCTGAATCGCTTTTATTGTAAGCCCATACTCCACCAACTCTCCCACTCTGCTCAAACACTGTAACTTGAAATTCCTTGGGTCGAACTTTAAGCCTTCTTGCCGAAACTAAGCCCCCAGCCCCTGCCCCTATTATTGCAATTTTCATCTTTCCTATTAGAATTTGGCCGGTATGCTTAAGGCACATCCAAAAGGCACTTGCAGCTATGTGACCCGACCCCGGCGTAAATACTTTGTAAATAAACTATTACAGCTGTACCGGGTATGCTCAGACCAGGATATAAAGGCTGATACGAACAAAATACTTTTATTAAATCTCTAAGATTTATCGAGGAAATAATAAAGCTATTTGCTTTGGCAAAATGCCGATAAAACATTATCAAGATAATGCTCTTTTAATGCACATTATTATGGCAACTATATCAGTATCTCTCTCAGCTGATTGCAGAAATGTGAATGTACTGCGGTGTATGCAATGTAACCGCGAATGTAACTTATACTGTACTCGACTACTCGTACTATATTGTCTATATAATACCGTACCAATCTGTACCAAAATGTATTTGTTCATGTATATTATGTACAGTTTCATAATAGGGGTCATGCAATTTTTTTTATTTCACTATTATAAAGATACACCTAATTATAATATCATAATTATACCGGTAGGCTATTATATTATAATAATATTACGCAAAGTAAAATAAATAAATAAACCAAAAAATTGAATGCATATGTGACTTTTTTTTAGAAAAAAATTGTAATATGGTCTTTTTTTTAAACCGTAATTATTTAAAAATATTAAAATATATTTTAAGAAAATATATGACATTTACCAAGGCGATCTCTACAAGAATAACTGAGCTTTCCTATAGGGTATATTTTTTTATTACCGTAAATTCCATTTTCCATAGCTTGTAAAAAGTGTGGTCACGCACAGAAAATTATCAAAATTTCGTTGTGGGTAATAAACGATTCGTACTATGGTTTTTCTTAATTTTCATTACGACAAACAAAATCAAAACAAATAAGGTATCGTATTCATATACACACGCAATAATACTAATTTACGAAGGATTTATAATTTCAAAATTTATTGTATTTGCAGGAACGTGGACTAAAGACAAACATTCCTGATGCAAATGCTAAACGTTTTAAAATTTGGAATCCTTCGTAAATTAGTAGGCTAACAATAATAGGCCCCTATTGTGTGTATGAAATATGAATACGGGTCCTTATTTGTTTTTAATAGCCTATTGTTTGTCGTTTAAGTAATGAAAATTAAGAAAACCCAATAGTACGAATCGTACGAGGTATAGGCCTAGCCTAGTCATCCCCTTAAGTTTCTAAAAAAAAAAAAAAAAAAAGAGTGAAAAGTCACTACGGTACTAAAAAGATTCAGATTGTAACATTAAATTTACATCCGTATGTAATTGATTTAATAATTCGGCGCCGTTTAAAAACTATTTCTGAATTCACTAATATACCATACGTGTATTAACCAGAAATAGATTTCTGGTGTAACTTAGGCTATTATTCGTAGTGCAGTGATATTTATTCTACGAACGGTAGAGTACAAATCTACCTTATAATTCCAGAATCACGATGCATAAATGGATAAAACTATTTGGAGATATTAAAGGATTAGTAATTGGAATGGTACACGTTGAACCATTGCCTGGTAAGTTAACTTACTGTTTGTTAAAATCGTTAACGTCATTTAACTTATAAATACAATATAGCCTAATTTAATCTTATACCAGTTATCTTTTTTTTTTCAGGAACACCTAGATACAAATTAAACTCCTTTGATAAAGTTTTATATCATGCTTGCTTAGAAGCAGAAATATTAGTCGCAGCTAAAGTAGTAAGTAAACACAGCGAATAATTAAGTGACTTTTGAAATCATATAAGCTTTACATTGTGGGATTAAAATAAGTTAGTTGAGCAATCGTTTTTATAATTTCCATTTTCTTTTTATTTATTTAGGCTATTTAAAATAAAGTAATTAATTAAGATTATAACTTATAATTTTATTTCAGGATGCTATTTTGGTAGAAAATATGCACGATATTCCATACGTAAAAAGTCCGTTGATTGGTCCGGAAATTACTTCATCTCTAACTCGAATTTGTACAGAAATAAGTAAAATTTGTCCCAACCTACCAAAGGGTATCCAGATTCTTGCCGGAGCTAATGAAGCCGCTTTGGCAGTGGCTAAAGCCGCAGGTTAAAATTTCAAATTTTTTTCTGTGGCTTTATGCAAGCAATTAGCCTAAGTTAAGGCTATGTAGTAAGTTAGTAGTACCATACATTTCAATGCAAATTTGGTTTTAGAGTGTTTTCGTTAATAACTGGTCTTTCGTGGAAAACAAAAGAGTTTTTCTGATGTTGGATACTGTCTCTAATTGAGCCATATTATGTTAACGAAATTTAAAAATATGTTTTGAATTGTTTTATTTTAACTTACTTTAAAACTCGGATAACGCGTCGTAAACTGAATCTAACAGCTACGACGCGTTATCCGAGTTTTAAAGTAAGTTAAAATAAAACAATCCAAAACATATTTTTAAATTTCGTCAACGCGGCTCGATAGAGGCAACAATAACATCAGTAAAACCAGAACACTTTAGTTTTCCACGAAAGACCAGGTATTAAAGAAAACAGTGGGAAACCAAATTTGCCATTGAATTGTATTAGGTTACTAGGTACTACAAAAAAAAAATTAGGTTGTAAAGTCACAAAAAAAGGTTGTAATATTACAATGTAAAAGATAATAAAGGTGATGTAAATGTAAAAGATATTGTATTGATAAAAAATACAACATTTTTGTTGTGACTTTATCCAATCAGAATTTTCTAAAAAATATATATAAGTCTTGTAAAGTCGCAACAGCAAAAAGGTTGTAAAGTTCTACAGTTGCAACGAAAAATATTGTAATTTTTCCAATTATTGCAATATTACCATAATTTTTCTCTGAAACCTAACCAATATATTATAATGATATTTTAGATTTTCAATTTATCAGGGCGGAGGGATTTGTTTTTAGTCACGTGGGTGATGAGGGTTTTCACGATTCCTGCGCCGGCCCCTTGTTAAGGTACCGACGAAATATCGACGCTGAACATATTCTTGTCTTGTCCGACATAAAGAAAAAACACAGGTAACAGAAAAAATATTTTAATCGAATTTTAAAAAATGACTAATTTTTGCCAATTCTTAAAAAATTTTTAGTTCTCATTCTATTACGCAAGACGTAGACATTGTGGCTACTGCAAAAGCAGCCGAATTCTTCCTAAGTGATGGAGTTATTTTAACAGGTGAAGCTACGGGTTCCCCAGCTGATCAGAGTCAGCTAAAAGGTAAAGAATAATAATATAACTTAAGGGGATGACTAATTGACTACCTCGTACGATTCGTACTATTGGTTTTTCTTAATTTTCATTACTTAAAAGACAAACAATTTTAAAAACAAATGAGGTCTCGTATTCATACACACAATTGTTACTAATTTACGAAGGATTTATAATTTTAAAACTTAACTTATATAGTGTTTGCAGAAATGTGGACTTAAGGGTTAAGGATATAACGAATGTTTGTCTTTGGTCCACATTGCTGCAAATACAACAAATTTTAAAATTATAAATCATTCGTAAATTAGTAACAATAGTGTGTGTATATGAATACGAAACCGTATTTGTTTTTAATTTTGTTTGTCGTTTAAATAATGAAAATTATGAAAAACCAATAGTACGAATCGTACGAGGTAGTTATCCCCGTAAGTTAATTTTTGTTAGTTACCTGCTAAGATCGCATTTTCATTTCAGACGTACTGAATGCAGTTGATATCCCAGTTCTTATAGGATCAGGCGTCAATTACGAAAATGTAGAGAATTACAAAGAGGCCCATGGCTTCATAGTAGGATCTTCTTTCAAAACAAATGATCGGTAGGTCATTTATCTCTTGCAGTTGCAAAGTATTCTTCTTTTTGTCTTGAATAGATTTTATTAGTATCTAAAATGTGAAAAGATGGTAAGTTTTAGATTTAATTTAAATAAAAACAATACCGGTAACTTACACTCCGTAGCTTACGATAATTACATTAAAATAATATTTTTATAAGTAACATTTATTTCAGTTACAGTATTAATTTTTTAAATTAAGTTATTAAATATTAAGTTTATTTTACACGTTACCTAATTAATAGGGACCGGATTTTAAGGTGCCAAAAAAAGTAAAAAAAAGGGGGGGAAAGGTGCATAAAAAGTGATGAAAAAGGTGCTATAAATTACCAATTTTTGGCTTATTTATTTTATTTATTTACATTTCCTTTATTATTACATCACTCAATCATCAATTCATCAACTATAATATATTAATATTATATAT
>JAQGBM010001341.1:0-10857 GCA_034698405.1 Symphylella vulgaris | reverse complement strand
ACTCTGACGTCATCATGAATTTTAAATTCGGTTCCCTGAATTTTGAACATTGCCAACTGGTGAGATATCGTATCATGATGGTGTCTGTGCATGCAATTTTGATGCCATATTGCCACAGTTGACGCTCAGGGAACTGAATTTTAATTATGATGACTTTAGAGTAAGCTGTTTTTGGGGGCATTTTTTTGGCCTCTGGAGTGGAATTTTTGAAAAATTCGAATTGCATCATGAATGGGAGAACATTGTACACATACAGTACAGTATTATGTAAACTTCATTTTCCATGCTACAGACACTTTAAGATAAAATAAACCCTTCTGCTGAGATTTCCGGTTTAAAAATATTACGTCACCGAAATAATTCCGGAGATTTTAGGTTCTAAAGTTGCGTAAAGTATTCGTGCTTCCATAGAAATCTATACAAATTTCTGCCAGGGCTTATATCACCCGAAATTCTTCGGGGACCTAACATTTTTAAAACGGAAATCTTATCAGAAAAGTTTACTCTATCATAGGAAAAAATTACAACTTTCGTGATACAGTATCGCGAAAGTTGTAATACTGATACAGTACCGGTACTTTCATTTTTAACATGGAATTTCCTATACCAGCCTGTGATCCACTATCCAACACCTTTAATTTAATTTTTAAACCGATTCTATCGTAGAGGACTGTACTTGAAAAGAAACTAGAGGAAACTAAGCAACAATTGTCTGAAATCAAGTGTACTTGGAGTGAAAAGATTACTGCTTTAGAGAAGCAGATAGCCAATCTAAATCACAAGATAGCAAGCGATAATATCGAAATGAGCCAAATTGAAAATGAAAGGGATAAACTGAGAAATAGTCTGGATCAGCAGGTAGAAAATAGAATCTCCAGAGTTTGGTCTTTTATGGCCAGTTCTAATGGTTTAATAATTATTTTCAGACAAGTTCATTAAAGGAACAGTTAAATAGATCTGACAGGCAATGCGATGATCTAATTCGGCAAATAGCAGACTCTGAGAACCTTCTCAAAAAACAGGTAAAAAAAATAAAATAATTAGGGAACAAAGTTGGGAGAATTTTAATCTTACGGTAATTTTCCAGGGAATTTTGATTACTGAAATTTAAAGTGTCTGTAGCATGGAAAATGAAGTTTACATATTATGTGTACAGTACAATGTTCCCCTTTCATGATGCATTTCCAATTTTTCAAAAATTCAACTCCAGAGGCCCCCCCAAAAAAACGCCTAAAAAAAGTACTGTATGACGTCATCACCATTAAAATTCAGTTCCCTGAGCGGCAACTGTGACAATATCGCATCAAAATTGCATGTACAGACACCATGATACGATATCTCATCAGTTGGCAATGTTCAAAATTTAGGGAACCGAATTTAAAATTCATGATGACGTCACACAGCTCACTTTAACCTCATATGGTGCAGTATTTGGAGTCATTTTTGTTCTTCTGGTGTGGAATTTTTGAAAAATTGGAAATGCATCATGAAAGGGGGAACATTGTACACAAACTAATTTCATTTTCCATGCTACAGGCACTAAAATTTTAATAATTTTTGAAAATTTTAAAGGGATTTTTTTTTTTCCATGGAAATTTTGCATTTTATAATTTTCTGGAAAATTTCGAAGGAAATTGAAAAGAGTTTTTAATTTTAATTTCCTATTTACGGTAAATTTGGTCTCAGAGGGAAGAATATGAAGAGAAACTAGAAGAGTGCCAAAGAAACTTAGACAAACTACAGAGGGACAACCAGGAAAAGAAAGGGGCAGTTGAAGAAAACATTACCATAATGAAAGCTAATTTTGCTAAGGAAGAGGCAAGACTCAAAGAAAACCTTGTAAGTATTTTTGGAATTTTTTAAATTATTGACTTTGAAATAGGCCTAGGGTTTGCAATCCCAGACCATATTTTCAATTCCGGGTATTTCGGGATTGAAAATTGTTAATCCCGTAATTCCGGGATTAGTTCCGGGATCGAAAAAAATTGGTCTAAAAGCCATCAAAATTCATAATTTATTGAGGTTTTCTTGATATGCCTATTGTCTAGCTCCATAATTCATTGGAAAAGTTATACTTGATGGTACAAGATTTTTGTATATTCTAAAGTCCTAAAAATTAGGGTTTGAAATCCTGGGCCATATTTTCAATCCCGGGATTTCGGGATTGAAAATTGTTAATTTCGGGATTGAATTTAATAGATTAATATTTTGAAAAAAATTAGGCACTTTGGCAGTTTTACCCATCCATAAATCCCGGGATTTGATCCGCTCAATCCCGGGATTTCGGGATTGGAAAAATGACCGGGATCCCGGGATTGCAAACCCTAATAATACGAGGTCATTTTTCATCGATTTCAGTCCAGATTGTTTTGAAATGACGACAAATCAAAATTTTCTGTTTTAACACGTACTTTTTCGAAATTTTGCGTCATTTTCTATTATTATTCGAAAAAATTGTATTTTGACGCGAAAACTTGAATTGAAACCCTTTAACCATTTAATAGATGATTAATTATTATTTTGTTTTTAGGTGAAGAAGCACCAACAGAGAGCACTTCTCATTCTGGACAGTCACAAAGTTGATTACGAAACAATCGACATCACAGAACCAGAAAAAGATGCTGTAAAGGAATTTATCCAGGAAAACTGCAAATCGAAGAACGACAACAAATTTCCACTTTTACCACAGTTTTTCAAAGATGAAGAGTATTGTGGGGTAAGGCTTTTTTTTATCATGATTCATTACTGTCTGGGATGCCCCTTTGCACTTGGATACACTTGAATGATTTTTTGAAGTTGAACCTATCGAACCAGGAAATAGGAAAAAAAGTAACTTATGTGCCTATAACTTATCGTATTATGCTACCACAGTATTATTTTATAAATAACATAATTATTATTAAGTTTGTATTCCTCTGAATTAAACGCTAACGTTATGCTATGTAGTTAGATAATAATTATGCTAATTCATATCTAGGTTACATAGCCAGGCTACCGGTAATATTATTAAGTTTTATTTTGTTAACAAAATTAAGTTACGTGAATAACTTTTCCCCGGAAATTAAATATCCTCGTACGAGTATGTTGATGATTTTATGTTTTTGTTTTATTGAAGTATGAATCATTCATTACTATTATACTGGGTCGCACAATGAGTCAAAACAAACAAGCCAGAACGTTACAAAGTTATTAATTTGAATCGGAAAATAAAAGTACTGCGTCTGTACTTTTATGGTACCATTAAATTAAATATTTACCATACGAGTAATTTAAAAGTATTTACAGTACCGTAAACGGTATAAGGTGTAAGACTGTTTTATTATTATATTAAAGGTTTAGAAAAATAAACTAAGAAACACATTATGATCTAGCTGTACTAGCGATTTAGCGTTTTATGATGAGGAAAATTTTTTGAGCGGCTGCTCTTTTGGATGAAAGTTTAGACCGAGGTCACGTGTAGATCGGAACTAACTTATATTATAGTCTATCTCCTTGCTCTCTGAAAACTCGAAAAGAGAGCGGAAATAGATGAAATACTCAAATAAATTATATTAAATATGACTATCGGTAGGTTCTACCTTTTACGCGATTATGCGGAAATCGCATAATTAAAGATTTTACGCGTAGTCCTTAAGCTCGAGAAATACCGCATAATTATTTCAGGTAAAAATCACATTCTACCCCATAATTTCGTAATTTTCTTTAATATTTACTGCTCTCGGTTCTTGTTATTCCTCTTTTAACATTACTTTAATCAATAGCTGTTATTTGAGGGTCTCTGAATGAATTTTAAGAACAGGAGATGTTGTTTAATTTTGAGAGTTGTTAGTTTTTAAAGGGGGTCCGCAATCCGCGCAGCATACAGGATGAGTAAAAAAAAAAACTGACACTTAAAAATTTTCCGTTCATCTACAAAAATATCAAAGTCCCGTAAATTATGACTGAGCCCCCATCATCTTGAAAACTAACCCGACTAATTAACCCAATACATTATGTATGGGGTTAGTTTTCAAGATGATGGGGCTCAGTCACGGGACTTTAATATTTTTATAGATGAACGGACTCTGAAATTTTTGTAGATGAACGGAAAATTTTTTTGTGTCAGTTTTTTTTTTACTCACCCTGTATTTCCGCGTAATTTCCGCATAATTTAACAAAAATTTCCGTATAAAAAGTATATTGTACTAACAAAATTAATTTGATTTTGTCTTAGGATTATGAGGATTTTGACGCTGCAGTGGAAGTCAACAAAGTCTTAAGTTTCCTCAAACTACGACGCGAAAGTGAAGAAACGGAAATCCTCAATGGCAAGGTATGAAAATGGTTTATTTGTTGGTCGACAAACTTAAGTTTCCATCAGTGTGATGTAATGTTTTACCATAGACTAAAAACAAGTTTGTTTGCTCTATGATGTTTTACTTCTTTTTATATTTATTTAGGGAGGCAAGGGCGAAGCAACTGCAACAAATGGAAACGGACAGAAACACAAAGAAGAAAACGAAGAGGATGAAACGAATGAAGGTGAGAGTGATGATGGTTTGAGTTCTAAACGTAAAAAACAGGAAAATGAAGAAGATCTTAGTAAACGAATCAGGACGGACGATGAGGAAGAAGAGGAAGAGGAAGGTGAGGAAAAGGAGGAAAAGGAGAATAAGGAAGTAGTTGAGGATGAAGATGAGGAAATGAAGGAAGAAAAAGAGGAGGATGGTGAGGAAAAGATAGAAGAAGATGAGGAAAAGATAGAGGAAGATGAGGAGGAGAAAGAAGAAAAGGAGGAAGAGGTTGAAAAGAAGGTAGAAAAGGAAGAGGATGAGGAAGAAGAGGAGGAAGAAGAAGAAAAAGAGGAAGTAAAGACTGAAACAAAGAAAAAAGATGAGGATGAGGAAGAAGAGGAGGAGGAAGAAGAAGAAGAGGATGATGAGTAGAGTTCGTGGATTAACTTAGGGGTCGTCCATAAACTACGTCAAATTTGGGGAGGGAGGGCGGGTTTTTTACGGCGTGTGGGGTCTTTCTAGATGAAGGCTCCAGGGGCGAATTTAGTGGTCACCAAAACACAGGTGTTTCTCCATAGGAAATACACTGGAAATTCCGGTTGGTGACGAATAATTAACTCGCACCTAGAACTGTTGCATAGAGTTTTGTGGAATAAGGGACCGCGTCTAAACTTTTTGGGAGGGAGGGGTTCTTTGGGCGTATGGAATCTTTCTAGATGAAGACTCTTGGAACAGTACAACAATTATTTGTTACGGGTTAACCGGTTAACTCCTAAAATAATTTAAAATAAATTGCTGTTCTGGATTCAATATTTTCCTTCGAGATTTCAGTTCTGGATCCTGTTAAGATCGAACCTTTTTTTTTTTTTGGGGGGGGGGGGGGGGGTGTTTATATTTCAAATTATTTATGAGACAGGACGTACCGGTAAAAAAAAATTGGATGACCCCGAATATCCTCTTATTTTAAGCAAAGTTTTAATTACTCTAAATGGGGAAATAAGTTAAACAGTAGGCTAAACATATTACCAAGAATGAATGAGGTGCCGGTGCTCATCTATCCTTGATATTACAGTGTATTGCCTTTGCACTGCTAGAAAATAATTTCAAAAACTTGTTTCGATCGAGCTAGCAATTTCAATTCAAAAATATGCACGAAACAGACAGAATTAAAATATCCATCAGCGATACGAACCCTATCCCCATTTAGGGTAAATTAAAAATAATCATAATTATTGTAAATATTTTAACAATGATTTTTGTAAGCGTGTGGATTTTTAAATGTTTTCATTCATTCGCAAAATGTTTTAAGTTATTACTGACTGTAAGTTTGTGCAAGCTTCATGATTCACTACATATACTCTTGATTACGATGGATGGATGTCCCACATTCTGGCCACAGCTAATTTATCATATCCTTTTACGAGTACGACGATAACAGAACGGAAGTACGTAGGAAAAAGGATAAACAGATTACTCACAGGAAGTCAAGATTCACAACTCTAAGAAAAAAATACTATAATTAATTTTTATCTCCAGACAATATTTACATTTAGGCCTAAGTCTGCATAATTTTATCAAAACACAATAATATTTATTTAACGTTAAAAATAACTTTAGAGACGACAAAATTAATGTTTAATCTTGGATGTCTAGTAAATAATTAGCTAATCTGTCCATAATATGTTTTGATAAAAAAAAAAGACTACATTAGGCTATTTAAATTCAAATTTGCCAAAGTTGCCTTATAAATTTCCTAATCAATAGGCCTAAATTATCAAATGGGCTCTCCTCTCTAGGCTCTCTAACACCAGGAATATATCTATTCCTGCTAACGCTTAGGCCCGTATTGTTATTAAAATAATCAAAACACATTTAATTTATTTACTTTAGAGTTAAAAATACATGTGTAATTTTAAAATAACACATTTTCTAGTAACTTAATATTGAATATTAAATTTCCTTTGTCTAAATAGGAGTTAGGCCTATGAGTAACTAATTAGGCTTAAATTCTCAAAATGGGCTCTCTATTCATTGTGCTATAATTATTTATTTATACATTCTATATTTTTCAGCTAAGATATTATTAAATTAAATTATTATATACTTCATTCTCTATTCTTTATTTGCATAAATTGTACTAATAAAAGTTTTATTTTAATTCTGTTTCAGCATGAAGATGTGTGAAGTTGTGAACTAACAGCCTGCTACTGAAAACTAAAACTTCAGTAACCTAGCAACCTATGTAGAAAATAATCCCTACATGTCCTTCATTGCATGACTTAATTTTTTACGGTATCCATATTTTTTTAATCTTTTGATATAATTATATATCTTATAGGTTAATTATTGTTATTGCTCATATGTAGCCAAATTAATGTTTCATAATAACGCGGCTAAACTACTTGATCTGCCAAATATTGTTTTTCACGTTACAAAGGTTCGCACAATTTTTCAATAATTGTGAAAGAAAGATCATTTAAAAATATCAAAACATTATTAACAGCATGCTTTGAATGCGAAAGGGCGAATAAATAAGGAAAATTTGCTTTAATTGATTTTGAGCATTACACAATTAAAATCTTAGGCCTAACATGAGATAATTAGGTTAGGCCTAATGCTAAGTTGTTTAATAGTAAAAATATGTTATTGTTCAAAGCTGAAAGCAATTTTTCCTAATTTAATTTTTGGTCCTAAAATTTGCATGACGAATTGATGATGAATTAATTAATCAATATGGTCAAAGTGCACGAAATTATAACTGGTACCAAATTATTATACCAGCTAGGAGTGTGATTTATGTTTAAGCGAGTGTTATTCTGCTAACTTGATACCGTAAAGAGCATAATAATTATGAAAAAGTTCAGAGTTTTCTAATTCGTTTAGGTAGTTTGCGCTTGCGCAGATCGAAAATCAAATAATAACCTTCCGCGGGATAAGCTAGCTAGGTAATTTAGGCCTATACTGTAAATTAATATGCCTATTTTTTTCTAGACTTAAGTCCAAATTATTATTCCCGAAACGGCATTTTCTGGTCACAAAACGCAGCAATTTTTGAATTTAAGTTAGTATTTATTTAGTTCGATAAACAAATCGTAGGAACTATTTTTTTTCATTTTCTTTGCTTATTATGACGTGATGCGCAAACAGCCTGCGCATTAGAAACTGTTTGATCAGAGGACGTGATGAAATATGGGGGATCATTGAAGTGAATGTTTAAAATCTTACAAAATATAAGGTGAATGCATTTTAAAATCCTAATTATTTAATACGGTACCTTATTGATTTTTTTATTAAAATTTTTTTGAAGGAAGACAATTTACTTAGGATTTAACGTAAGTATAATAGGGCATAAATACATTAAAAACTAATGTTTATCTAGTGGAAAATACTCGGTATAACGCAGAATATAAGATATGATAAAAATAAAATATATAAACAACTATTTTTATAGGTGGTACAAATAAGTTAAATGTACAGTAAAATAAGAAATATAAGCTGTAATTACCATATTTTGCCTGCAATTTGATATTGCTTAATAAGCATTTAGATTTAAATAATTATATAATTAATTTTGGTTATAGCGGAAATTTTATTTGGAGTCTTCAAATATTTATTCATCTTAATTAGATCTGGTTATTTGACAAAGTCTTTGCTGTACAAATATTAAAATATACGATGGTACCAAGCATATTTAAAGTAAATCCCCAATTCAGAATAATAGGATTACGGTATGTTAATAGGATATAAAATAGTGTGATGGAGTCCAGAGTGTGCAATATAATTTGACCAAATGCATACATTTCTTTCATATATGTCATCCATTAAATTGGCCAGGTGCAGTAATTTTTTCTGATACAGTATATTGAAATTAAATTTGAAATAGTCCGAAATACAGTTATTCGTTTAAAAGTAACATAATTTACAGGCGTAAATGCTTATAATATTTTGACCCCCTCCGCCCTCCCTTGCCACAAAATTGTGTCACAAAAATTAACTTGACCTCATTTTTGGGAGGGGCCAAGGGGTGATTAAATATTGGGGTGAGACTTAAAATTTAATAATAAAAGGTCCAAAAAATCCAGAAATAAATTAGGCTACTTCTTTAAAATTCATTTTTTGTCAATTAATTATAACTCCAATTGTCACAGTAGAGTAGTCTTATCACCGCGTGTGACCCGCGGCCTGCCAAATATAATTTAGTACAAATATATAACCCCTTACAAAATATAAGCCTGGCCAATAAAACTCATAATAATTGTGTGATATAACTTACATTATAATAATATTATTTTCTATTAGTTTTATCGCTTATATTTTGGGAATA
The DNA here is from genome assembly GCA_034698405.1 of Symphylella vulgaris. Taxonomy (NCBI): domain Eukaryota; kingdom Metazoa; phylum Arthropoda; class Symphyla; family Scolopendrellidae; genus Symphylella; species Symphylella vulgaris. The sequence continues at coordinate 2,040 of JAQGBM010001341.1, read as the reverse complement.
ACCCTGGTTAAAAATTGTTTAATTCCTACAGGAATCAATTGTTAATTATTACCTTAGTACGAGCTATGCGAGTGGTTTAAAATCTTAGATTGATGATATGTAAGTTAAAATCGGAACTGCGTTATAAATTCTATCTAAGCAATGAATTTCCAGGTATTCTGTTTTATCCTTAATACGGTAGAAATGATTATAACCTTAGTTAGAGTTCTCCCAATATAACTTAGATTAGGTTACTATAAAATTTATACCGTATAATTGCATTTGCCCGACGCGCGCCCAAACATTTTTTAATAAAAGTGCGCGTTAGATTCGGGAAAATACGGTAAAAACTCAACTTACACAATATTTTTGGATTAATTTTACAGTTAAATTAATATTAACATTTAGCAACCCTAGTTTATCTGTAACATAAGCAGAGCTTAAGGTTTAATGATCTCTGACTTACGAATATCACTATGTTCAAAATGTATTAAGATTTCAATTTAGATTTTACCGCACTTTGTTAGATTGTAGTCGAAATGTATATCCACAATCTAAGTAGGAAAATATAGCATTTCACTTAAAATTTATTGTGCTCATCACTATTATACTGTATTTAAGATTCTATTCCCTATAATGTACCAGAAATAAATATATTGGTGTCAATAGAATAATCATTGAATAAGATTTTTTTTTAACTTACCGGTAATTGGGAAGTATTTTACGACCATACACAAAAATGGCTTTAGGGGCTTTGAGATTATTCATGAATGGGCCAAATTAATGGTTCGAATTATTTAATTAAGGAATCGCGGTTACGGGAATTTTAGGATTAGAAAATTTCTAGAGAGTTCTAACAACTCATAGTCCAGTGCAATCGCAGGACGTTGAATCATGAATCGAATAATTATTTAAAAAAAAAATTGAAATTTTTTCTTATGGTAGTGAATATTAAATTTCGGGTATACCTAGCTGTAATCAGTCACCGCCTAAATTCGGATTTTTTTATTCTAAAAGTTGCGTAAAATCTGCGTAAGCCTATATCACGGGTCCGCAACTGGCGGCCCGTGAAGCCTCAAATTTTGGCCCGCCTTGGCCAAAAAAAATCACAATTTACCATTTTTAAGCCATTTTCTCTCTTTTTCGTATCATGGCTCGCGAAAGTATCCAGAAGAAAAAAAAAGCGAAATATGGCCCGATCCGAAATATAGTTGCGGACCCCTGGCCTATATCTTCTGAATTTCGGCGGTCACCTGACATTTTAAAAATTAAATGGATATTTCATAAAAAGGATTTACTCATAGGAAAAAAAAATTCACAAATTTTTTTGAGAGGCTACTTTAATTTTTATTATGGAATTTCCTGTACCAGAGGGATATCCACGATGCAACCCCCTTAAAGTAATACTAGCTACCCTAATAAGAAATGACTTAATAGACCTTATTCTTCATGATAAGTATACAGTAAGTACAAGTTTATTAAAAATGAGTAGGTTTTATTTTACAGTATAATATTTCAATCAGTCCCAAAATACTTTTGCCCAAAGTGATTTGGTGCCACTGGATGAACTTCTGAAGTCAGGATGGTTAAACCGGGAAAATTGCTAAGTACAAACTTAGCGGCTGAAAAATAAGGAAATATTGAAATAAGGTAAGAAACTGTGTAAAAAACCATAGATATAATTAAATTACCATGTGGAGTACAGAATAGGTTAAGAAGTATAATGCTCTCAACAGGAACTTCATGCTCTTGTAGAACATTTACTGCTTTTGCGATTGTGTTACCAGTACCTGAAATAATATCATAAACAGTTAATTGTTACCCTGCACATAAACCTTAACAAATTATCATACAGGGTGATTCAGATGAAACGCCACAATTTCGAACGTTTATAACTTCTAATATAGAAATCATAAATTAATAAACTACACACCCATTTATACAGTAAAGATGAAAGTTTTATGTAAGCAGTGTTGCCAACCCCAGGGAAATTTCCCTTGGCCTAGGGAATTTTTCTCTTTTCTATGGAAGTCTATGGGAGAATTGGAAAATTTTTGTTAA
>JAQGBM010001340.1:0-10860 GCA_034698405.1 Symphylella vulgaris | reverse complement strand
GGTATCAAAATCTATCGATATGCAAAAAATCAGATTTCTTCTAGTTTGTTCCAGGTTTGAACCTAATATGCCTGGGTTATTTTCCTTTGGGATAAAAAAAAAAAAGGTTTCCTGTATGGGCTACGAGCTCTGTATGTCATCCTTCTTTCATTAATACCTTTCCTGTTATCTACTGTAAACTTTTGAAACATTGCTGATTCTTGCTTTGCTTCTCGTACCTTTGTTACCAGATCTTGGGGAAAAAAGTGTTTTCCCCTTTCTTTTATTAGCTATCATTATGTTGACATTTGTCATTACAATGACAGTACGTAATTTTTAATTCAAACTTTAGTATATTATTTATTATTATAAGATTTTAGTACCTTGTGTTATTCACTTTCCGAATCTTCCTAGTACGTAACTTAGTATTCTGATTCTTTCTTTTTGCCTGCTTTTCATTACCTTCTTTGTTAGTAATGCCTACAAATGTACGCAAATTAATACACATCAATAAAAAGTATATTACTGAGAATTTAAGGAATTATTGATCCATGCAAAATTATTTTTTTTTTTTTGTAGGTGTTATAACTCATGATAATAAACTTTATAACTAGCCTACTCTGTATTCTGTGTGCTCAAACTGATAACAATTATGTACAGTATATTAAAAAAATACCGAACATGCTTGCAGTGTTATTTTAAAATTTTTCATAATGCATGCAAATTGCAAGGGATATTGTGCAAGCAAAATGTTCTGTACACAATATTCCTTGCAGTTCTCATGCACTGTATACATCATCATCATTATGTCAACCCGCTTATTCCTACGCCTACGGTAGTACTACCGTTTACGCCCCGTTATGTACTTCGTGCGTGCAAAAACCTGCGGGAAGATTGGCCTCTGACGAGTCAGTAACTTTTTATGGTCTGAGTGGAGGATCATTAATTATGTCAGAGTTGCATATTTTTTCTAAAGTTGTAATTTATTTAAATAATTTAACGAATACTGTAAATGTTTAATTTCTTATCACGACTTTCAGGGTCTACAGGATGTTATTTAAATTAACATTAAGGCCTATGGTAGGGCATAGCTATCTCATACTTACCAGAAACGTATAAAATGTCCCTTAATGACGCAGCACCTTTAGCTCCTTCTTCTCTCATCAAGCTAAAATGTGCCGTGATGAATTCATTCGTCATGGCATTTGTCATCTTACTTACCCATATACTACAATTAAAATTACTACCATAAATAAAAATTGGAACGTGTTGAAATAAAATAAATAAATTGCTCATAATATGAAGAAGAATTTATCATCTGATAAATTCTTGGTCATATGAATATCCATGGCACAGCTTACCTGTAAAATTTGATGGCAATGTCTGTGTCATATTCAACTAGTGTAGCCTGCCTGTTCGAGGAATTGGAAACACAAGTAAGATATACTTTTCTTAATACTTGGTTTCCTTCTATGATACTCTTTACAACCTTTAAAATTTAAATGAGGCTTTAAAAAATTTCAGGAAAAATATAATTATATAGCTAATTATTTGTACACTAATTACACAAACCTTCGGAAGCATCTGCCCAAACTTTTTCAGGTTCCCTTTATTGAGTTCGCCGAAAGTTGTATTACCTAGTTCCCGCAAAAAGGGGAGAAGCATTCCTTGGGGAAATACATGAAACCTCTGTCTATTTTGCAGGGAGTGGGGCAAAGTTACCTTTTCTTCGTTGGACATTTGTACTAGTGAGTTTCCAAAAATTTTGAGTTCTCTGGCGTTGGCCTTATGTCTTTCTGTGCCACTTTTTATTTGTTTATTTAATATTCTAAAGGTAAGAGCTAGACAACCTCCCCCCAATTTTACAACAGTCCAGGCTTTTAGAAGACTTCGGATCTTCGGATTCCGTGTTTAGTTTTGCAGCGCGAGTTGCAGTCATTAAAATGTAATCGAAGATTGCAACACTTGCACAATTAAAAATTGCGACAAGGTCGCTTTTGTCTTCGGCTGGTAAACTAAGTTATACATGGTTATCTATAAGTTCACTTGTTCATTTGTTACGGCTTCCAAATTATTATACCATTTCCATTGAAAGGCCAAAGTAGCTTGCACCAGTGCACCTTTTTTAGCTGATTTTGGCTTACATTGCTCATTTATTTCTTCAAATTGTTGCTTTGCTTTAATGAAAAACATTTCTGTCCATTCCTTAGTAATACAAAGTTCACTCAATTCTTTTTTTTTCTTACAAATAAATCGGTTTCAAAACGTAATTTTTCTTGAACCTGCTCGAATAAATTTGAATCACCGCCACTATCACCCTCGTCCTCCATTTTGTTTGAAGCAAAGTAATATCAATAACAGAGAAGCGCGAACACTCACTGCTGAAATAAAGATCGCGGCAGATACGCAGTTTACTATTACTGTACATTCATAATTAACCTCCACCAAATTGGAAGGGGAAAATCCAATTTGTGGTTTCGTTCTACTCATTTTTAAAAATCCACTAAAAATTAATTGATCAATAAAAATTTCGACGATGATATCAATTTTATTGTTTTATTGTATTAATAATGCGCCTGATGATTGCGCTGATCACCCTAAATCCCAAAACTACTGTAGCTTCTTATTGGCTGAAATTATCACGTGCTAAAATCCAGCCAATGAGAAGCACCAGTAGGTTTTAATAGTTGTTTCTTATTGGTTGCTCGTTTAACAGGTGATAATTTCAGCCAATAAGAAGCTACAGTAGTTTTGGGATTTAGGGTCTCGTTGAATGCGCGGGCCGCGGACCGCATCACACATGATACGTAGAAGTTTGCCGCACAGCCTAACAGGTTGCCCCATTGCCGGGGAAGGACGAATGAGAGAGATTCTCATTGTGAGACTGAGATCTAGGAATGGTGATTCGTGAAGAGATAAGTTATTCTAGGAGGATGCAAGATGTCGGATGTGATTGCGTTTGATGAGTTTTTTAACAGTTTAACTGTTTTTAATTTGGATAGTAAATTAGAAGATGAAGAAATTTGCATAAAATTTTTTTAAGAATTTCTAATTCTTCCTACTAGAAGTACGATTAGATTTTTTTTTTACAATATACTGAACTGCTTTAATGGTTTAATCGTAAACAAATATTGTGCAATTAGGTTTAAAAAAATCAGCATACAAGAGTATAGCCTAATGTATAATATGATACACGCAAATTGAGCATATTTCGAAATTTTATTCGGATCAATCTAGTCGTAACATAACGTAATGTGATGTAATCAAGGACTTGTATCATTATTTCATTCCATGCATTTACGATACAAGTACTACGGTATAGCGGAAAGCGGAACTATACGAATAGTACTCCCACTTAAATACCGTTAGCCTCATATTTCAAAACGAAAGAAAAATCGAGTTAACGTTATCCTTTTATTATCTAAACTTTAAATTTGATCCTGCAATCATGGTCATAAATTACGATGAGTAGTAACACTGTTTTAGGTTATCAGTTTGAACTTAAATTTTCTTATACTTAATAATTTGCTCATTCTACTAAGACTCTACTAAGACTTAAAAATTCTCTGAAATGACTTAATTACCCGTTTGCATATACTGCAAATTGATGTATTATGTGTGCAAGTAATGCAGCTAATATAATGGCCGCATGGGACATATGCCATTTCCAATTCATTCTTAACACCTGTGCAAAGTTTACAAAGATTATAATTTGGATCCCTCCTCTTCACTGATCTAGGTTTTTCATTCTCTTTGACAGGGTCTTCCCCGATGACGTCACCTTGGGGGACTTCATCATCAACATAATCGTCGACTTCAAGTTCATCCTCAGGCATTTCAACATTATCGTCCATGTCCCAATCGTCTTCTTCATCTTGAACACAATCATAAGGAAAGTTTTCTGGGTCAAAATTACCTTGCTGCCCGACTGTCATTTCAGGCTCTTCTATCTTGTTAGAAGTTTGTGACTTTGGAATTGATCTAATAAAAGGTGAACTGCTTGGTTCTAAGAATGGTGGTAAAGTTCCTAATATAAATCCTAAGGGTGCTGTATCAGCTAGCATGTTGATGAAGTCTTCTTCACCTGATAGTTTCTTTCCGCTCAAAAAAAGCTTCTTAATCTGGGCTTTAATTACCTCCTCCGTGAAGCCAAGTTGGAGAGCAAGAATAGCAATTTCATTCCTCATAGCGCTGTCTACAAAGACATCACACTCCGATCTCCTTTTACTAAATATGGAGTCTGCGAGCTCGTTTGCTGTCTTCATGGAGACCCAGTATTTTTTACTGTCCTTCTGCTCCTTTTTTATGGCTTCGTCCACCTCCTCTCTGCTACATCCCAGGGTAAGGAGCTCATTTTTCAGTTTATTATTACGGTCACTACTACCACTTCCTGAAGGCTTAACTTTAATCGATTCGTTTGACATAGTCACCAACGTTACGTCAAAGTATCATGCCTGATGATATGTTTTATAATCTGTAATAATTTGGAACTAAATAAGCACACAAGAAGCCTATAAGAAATTCGATTTTTGAAAAAAAAAAGATTGTGTGATGAGGAATTTTGGGGCTTGTAAATAAAATGTTCTTGTTTATTTGCTTTCTTGTTTTTTTCCGTCTGTATAGGAGGCTACAACAAATCGCGGTATAAAGCATATTACATCTACCTATGGATCATTTAGTGGAGAAACTAAAGCGGAAGTTTAGATTGTGATTTTCTGTTTTTTCAGTCCCCCGATGTCATTACTGTCCCTCAAATTATAAATCTTTCAAGATTTAAAACATTTATAATGACTGGATGGCAATAATTAAAACATTTTAGTATACAAACAAGTGTCACTGTAACTTACAGTAATATTATTTTGTTCACTATGGGTTACTTTACCCAAGTATTTAAATGAATGGGAATAATTAAAACATTTTAGTATACAGACAAGTTAAATTGTGTTACTTCACCCAAGTATATGAGTTTGTTTCATATAGAAGATCCTCTTTGTACTTAATGGGTTGAGTAGCTTCTCACAAGAATGAAATTTCTACAAATACCGTATTACCTCGCTTTTAAGCGCATGCGCTTATAGCCGAGGTTTACCAAGCTTTGCTTCAAGCTCATCTGGTACCTATACGGTTTTACACTCTGTCTAACTTACTAACTAACAAGGAGGTAGGGAGATAGGGTAGTTACAGAGAATGTGTGGAAGAGGAAGATCTCCTAAATAATCCATGTAGGCTACATATATAAATTTTTTTGGGCTAAAAAAGCACAAAAGCACCTACTAACACCCTGGTCAATTCGGTATGTCCAACCTTTCAAGTGCGAACCTAAGCGATACAACACTTTTTTTTATATAAAAAAAAACTTTAATTAAAAAATTTAAATTTTCAAAAACATTTTATTTTCATATTTATTGTACGCGGAGAGAGATGGTGCCGGATTGGACACCATTTTAGTTTTTCCCTTCTTCTTCTTGGATGGGGTAGGTGGCGGAGTTTTTACCACATTCAAGCCTGAAATTAAAATTGTTAAGTTACGCTAAGGGGGACCAAGTGGCGAGTGGTTAGTGCGCCCGTTTTGGATGCCAAGGAACCGGGTTCAAACCCCAGCTGGGGCGAGAAATTTTTCCGAGTTCTATGGCATTGCCCCTGGTAAGTTATGTACAACGGAAAGAGAAGGGCTCGATCTAGTCGTGTGCATTTGTTTGGTTACAGACCCCAGCCTTGAGCTGGCAAAATTGTCCTTCTCCGGACTTCAGGCCTTGCAAGCCGGCCCTGTTTAAATGCCTACCTTTGCGTTTGGCAGCCTGGCCTTTTGGAATCTTCGCCTTTATGGCCTTTTTGGGCTTGGCAAGAGCTTGATTACGTCTAGTGGCACTAGCTGCAGGAGCTTGATTACGTCTAGGGATTCTTGAAGTCCCAGGGGCCTGAGGGGAAATCATATCTGCCACGGCGTTCATCACTCCTGTTGTCTGATTAGATCCTGAAATTAAAAATTTTTAAGCTTTATATTTTTCTATACTCCAAATCGTGCCTACCTTTTTTATTTCGCAATGTTTACAACGCGAAATTTTAACGAGGTGGGGAAAACGGTTTTCTGTACTATTGCAGAAAAGTTTTTTGCAACTAGAATGGATTATAGCAACTCGGAAACTTGCAAATCGGAAAACCTCTAATCGGAAAATCGCATCTCTGAATTTTACAACTTATTATAGCCTATTCACCGAAAGGATTTTCACAACGGAAATTGGCAAATATTTGCAAATGGAATTTCGCAAATGGAATTTTGAAACTCGTTCTTTAGAAACTCGGAAATTTGCAACGTTACGAAGAGTAAATTTATACCATAGTTGCAAAAAACGAGTATGGAGAATGGAAGAACCACGTCCAAATTCGTAATTCCATTAGCAGTAGCGCACGCGTCTACAATCGTGATGAACGGATATCCATCGTCATCTACATCTCCTGCCATACGAGCAAGACTAATTTCCTCCTCTATGTTCGCCTTGAAAGTTTCATTAGTCACGTTTTGCAAGATAACTACAGAATGATCTTCGTACTTATTATAATTATGTCGTTTCGCTCATAAAAGCTGCTCGTAGTATGGAGAACATTTCTTCCATCTGATTATGTCGAATTCCAACACTCGTAGCAGCTATATTATCATCCAGATGATATTATTCAGGATTGGATGTCTGGACCTGAACCTTGGGCAAACATTTCACTTTACTGCAGCACTGAAGACATTCCCAATCTTCTTGTACGGTAGTGAGTGAATAAGCCTGCCTCCATGTTTACAGTCTGACGAATGACGTTCTACGACTCGGATTCTTTCTACAAAACTAGCACAACATCCGACTGGAGCTTATAGGAGTTTCAGTAAAATCTATGTCTTCTCCGATTTCCTCATTTGCTACATATGACATCAACCATCACGTCTTGTTTCTATGGTCGTGCGCACTATGTCACGTACAGTGACATAAAACTGCGACACGTCAATTGTGTGTATATCCATCCCGTCTTCGCAAAACTCCAAAGAGGTTTTCAAGAGAATCTTGAAATGCTTTTCGGGTGAAAAGTTATGGCTAACCCAATCCCTTCAAATTATCATCGAAGTGACTCGCTAGACTAGCTAAGGTACGGTAATTAGCCTGTAATGGCTAGGAGTGAAGAATTTAAGTTACCACTACAACAATTGAATTTCCACTTTTATCCGGTCCCTTGTCTCTTTCCTCTAGGTTTGGTGGCCTGATGAATCGGTGACTGTGCCGCTGAACGTCTTCCCTTTTCTGGGTTTTGCTTACTGCTGTTCACACTGTGTGTCTATTTTCTTAACAAATTTTGAAGTATGAATAGTATAACCTCAGAAGAAAGTTTCTTCGTACCCACTCGGGACAAATTTTTTAACATTTGGTTATTATTAAAATCAGGACCTAACTTTATTGCAGTATCATTAACTTTGCTACAGGCTCATTTAAGTTTGACAGGTTTTAATTTCCTCCACATGCCGCAACATATGGCTGCCACCTAGCTTCTTCCAATTGTGCTCAGTGGTTTATAACATAATTCTGAATGAATTAATCTTTGCTTTAAAAGTTGCGTAGATATTTGACAGAGGTGAAGATTGTTTCACTAGACCTTATGCAGTTATGCTGAACATAATTATCCTGAACACAACATATTGCAAGAACTGATAAACAGCGAAACATGATTTTGGATATTCTATATCATACACATAAAAGAGCTTAGCTTATCAACCGTGTTTATTAGTGTGTCTTGCTCGTAAGCATTCCATTCACAAATTAAGAATACTTGATTCGGGTTTTTTCTCTCTCCCAAAATTAGGATAAATGGTTGAGATTGGATGTCTCGGTTTATTTTCTGGAGATAAGCCTCCATATTGCAAGGAAACCTATATTCTCAAATATGTTTCAATTCGGTCGTACGGTGAGCTCAATTCTATTTTCCCCCCAGAATATATGTTTTCGACTCTCAGTCCGATCAACTCACGGACATAGAGTTGGACTAGGATTTCATCTCTACCGTATCGATCTTTTAATTGGCCGATGGCAGAGTCATAATTAGCCGCTGTATGGGGGTAACTGTTGATCAAATCGGCTGCCTTGGATTTGGGGATCATAGCCTGAACCAGGTACTGGAATTTTTCTGCTTTGGTTAGGCCTGAATCCGCGTTTATTTGTTCAAACTGGCTCCAAAACGATAGCCATTCCTTGATTTCCCCGCCAAATTTACGTAACTCTAGCTTGGGGAGTTTCAAGTTTGATTTGGAGACCGAGCTGACCGTAGTAGCATCTGGGTCGTCTTCTACAGCCCCTATTTTATAACGTAATTCCTCCATTAAATCTATCCTATTCTCAGACTCTGATACTAATTTGTTATATTCTTCATCTGCCTCGGGTGTATTTTTGTCCAATAATTTATCGATCAATTCGCCAGTTAGATTTTGCAACCTTTCGAATTTATTTTCTGCTTTATTCAAGCCTACCTTAGCTTCGCCGGCGTTTACTGGGTTCTCCTTGTCCTCCAATTTAGTTTGGAGTTCCGCGACTAATGTATTGAAGGAACTCAGTAGTGGCTTCACTTTTTTTCTTAGTTTTGCTTCGGCCATTTTTTCGACGCTCGACAATGAAGTTTTTATTTGGCTTCGTAGTTTACTTACAGTTATGTTCTCTTCGCGGACGCCAGAATGTCACCAAGGGTTCGAGCTTGGTGCTGCGACAATTATTATTACGACTGGTTTAATTATTCTACGACAATTAGGATTTAAGAACAACTAAACATACTTTTATTCTTTTATGGCGGGCATTGCACCAACAACTTTGACAACTGTCTATTTCGCGACAGCGCGTCATGTATCACGAATTAAAATTACAGTGTATTTAGATTCATTAGAAATAAGTCCCGAATTTCCCACATTCTCCCATCTTGGGCTATTTGCTCAAACTCGACAGTGGGAATATTTAATAAATCAAGTCTCTTTTGGGACCTGGTTCGTCGTCCGAACCTTGTTACATAGGGACATGGGTTTTCTTGCTTCTCCACATCCTCTGAGGAATCTTCTTTCTCTTCAGATCCTGAGCTCGCAGGCTGGGCACTCAGGTCACTTCCTATATCTTCTGATTCGTCTGCTTCGATCGGGTTCGCAGGCTGGTCACCCGAATCCTTCCCCGGTTCTCGACTTCTAAGTTCTAAGGGGTAAACTCTTTGGATAGGGCGTGTGAACTCACCCTTAGGTGTTTTCACCCGGACACATCGGATTTCACCATCGACTCCTGGGAATAATTTTGTGATTCTTCCCAGGGGCCATTCGTAGCGCTTCTTACTGTCTTCACCCAACAAGACAACTTCCCCAAGTTGTAAGGGAGGACTTGTTTTGGGTCTCTTTCTTGAACCTTTTAGTAGCCCCAAGTATTCGACACGGAATCTTTTTCGTAAGTTCTTGAGGATACCTTGTCGATAGCGGGCTTTTCGTCTAAGGTGATTTTCTTCTATTTCGTCCAAGTCTGTCGTACCTTCGGATTGGGATTCTCTTAGGAAAATGTTCGGAGTGAGTGGTACGAAGGAATCATCGCTTTCCGTCAAATACGTGAGAGGTCGACTATTGATCACGTATTCACAGTCGCACAGTAGAGTTTCCATCTCTTCGTAATCTAGTGTAGCACGACCGAGACTGCGACGTAATAAATTCTTGAGAAGTCCAATCAATCGCTCCCACCAACCGCCCCACCAGGCAGCAGTTGGGGGATTGAAACGCCAGGTAATTCTTTTCGTTTCTGTGTTCTTCGTTATCTCGTCCCAGTTCAAAGTGCTCATTAAATTCTCGGTTCCGACAAAGTTAGAACCGTTATCCGTATAAATTATTCTGGGCCTACATCTACGACTGATGAAACGACGAAGTGATCGTAGAAAGCCTTCGGTACTAAGTGTAGGAACGAGCTCTAAATGAACTGCCCTATATACCGCGCAGGTATATAAGACAATCCAGGCCTTTTTGTTGCCTTTGAGGTAAATATGACCTGCCAGATCAATTCCGGTGACCTCAAAGATATTTGCATCTTGCACACGACTACTCGGGAGAGGTGCTATGTTCGGCGACGACTGTTTTGCATTAAACCGACGACATACGACGCATTGTCGAACCACCGATTTCGTAAGGTTTCTCAGTCCTATAATCCAATAATTTTCTCTGACTAATCCAAGCAGGACCTGAGAACCGGCGTGGCAATTTTCACGGTGTATATTTTCGACTAATTTTCTTGCGAACGGATGTTTTCCCGAGAGTAAAGTTGGGTACAAAAAATCTTTCTCGTCATATCTGGCAGTGATACGGGTTTGAACTTTAATAATTCCATTTTCGTCTACCCGTAGATCTTTCTCGTGGAATGTTGTCTGTTCTCGTACAAGATCGACTTGGGCTTCTCGTAGTAAGAAGTACTCTGCGTTCTTTATTTCGTCTGTGTCCAGAGTTCCACTACGTTTCTCTCCTTTCATGTTTCGTACAAATCTGAATACCCAAGCGACTAGACGGATTATTCGACGTAAATTTTCAAATCTCTTAAACCAATGATTTTTGTCGTAATCTTCTTCCACACTCAGTTTGGCTAGAGCGACCTTGGTCTTCTTTCTTTCTGTTTCTACTTGTTCGGGCTCTGTTTCTAGGTCGTCCTCTGAGTGTTCGGGTAAGGGTTCTTTTAACCATTCGGGTCCCTCCCACCATCGACTCTTCATTAATGTTATAGGTGAGGCACCTCTTGATGGTAAGTCAGCAGGGTTTCGTTTACCCCTAACGTGTTTCCAGGATTTTACGTCAGTCAGTTTTCTGATTTCTTCGACTCTGTTTTGTACAAAAACTGACCAAGGACCGTCGTG
>JAQGBM010001339.1:0-10862 GCA_034698405.1 Symphylella vulgaris | reverse complement strand
AGCTACATTGTAAAATATTGCCTATAAATTATTAAGATTTTAATCCTACGAGTCATAGTGGATTGGCATTAAAATTATTGATAAAAAGTTCGTCATTGTTAGATCCTAAAATAGCATTGAGTCACTGTCTATTGGTACCAAGTCTTTATTTGTGTGTGTGTGTTTTTTAAAGGATGTTGCATCCTGAATTTAGAAAGTATCAAGAAAATTGTGGAATTTTTGTTCCTACGATGGAGAAAATTCTTCTAATAAGATTTCCGGTTTTAAATATAATACTTTACCGCCCAAATTCCGGAGATGTTAGGTTCTAAAGTTGCGTTTACAAACGTACTTTTGTGAAAACCTATAAACTTCTGGGGCTTATATCTCACGAATTTCGGCGGTGACCTGACATTTTAAAAAGGGAAATCTCATCAGAAGAGCTTACTCTAAAATTCACAACTTAATAATTCTTGATACTTTTATTTTTATAATGGGATTTCCTATATAATCCACTTCGCAACATCCTTAAGATCCTTCTTCAGTATCTGGTAAGTCACTATTCTGAGTATTTTTCTTCATGGTAGAAAATACGAGTTTTTCGGTCCATTTTGGATCAGCAAATTGCTCCAAATCGCAGGAGGATAGTGGCAGTGGAATATGAGATCCAACTATGGGACTTAGTCCAGCGTAAGGAGAAATGACAAAGGGTGAAGTTTGGGAATCTGTGAGAACCTGGAGACGCCCATTGTCTTCAAATTTTCGTTCATTTTTAGAACTTGCATTGTTAGAAGTTGCGAGTTTCTCCTCTAGTTCGCTAACTCGGTTCCGAAGTTGTTCATTTTCGTCTTGGTAAAAGTCTAGTTGAGATAGTAGTTGGGCGATTAAGGATTTGAGCTCATCCTTATGAATTTGGAGCTCTTCTATAAGGTTTTGTTCAGTCATAGGATGTTTCTTGCCTTTAGCGTCCAAACCTGAAAAAAATTACCATTATAACTTACTCGTAATAAGCATTATTTATTTAAAAAATCTTAATTCCTAGATAAATTTAAAGTGGTGGAATCTCAAAAAAATTTCATTAAAACTTAAATACTGTAATGGACCTTAAAACTCGATGGTCACGTGATGTGGTCTTGGGACAAAAAAACTCTTTAAGAGTGATTTTAAAATAATTGTATCTTCGTAACCGTTGAACGGATATGGACGTGTGATACATAGAAATGACCGATTTAAATAGATCTAGGCTATTTGAATGAAATAAAAAGATATTTAAGAAAAACTGAGTTTTTCTTAAATATCTTTTTATTTCATGCTGTAACCCCATAATATTTTTACATATATTCAAATAGATCTATTTAATACCGTCATTTCTATGTATCACACATCCATATCCGGCCAACGGTTATGAAGATACAATTATTTTAAGAGTTTTTTACGTCAACGGTATGGCGTCAATGGTTTAATCGCTTATTCAACGTAGTGGCGCTTAGTTACAGCTGCTGCGATCGTGAAAGAGGTGTATAGGGATGTATTTTTAAGTTTAATAAAGTTCATTCATTCAATCGAGTTATTCATTTTTCAAAAATGATAAAATGCTTCTTTACACTTTTGGAAGCCCTGAACTACGTCTCGCCATACTCTTCCCGTCTCATTCAGGGATGCTTTTTCATACAAAAGATTGAAAAGAGTAAAATTAAGCATATAGTGTTAAAAAAATACAATTATGGTACGGTATCTTTTTGAGTAAAATATAAAGGTAATATAAAATAAACAGTTTTAATGCGAGTTGAATAAACTCTTTTTTAGAGATTCATCACTTTAAAATAATGATGGTATAATAAAATGAAATAATAATGTCTTTATTTTGGACGTCAAAATTCTATTTTTAACCATCTAAAATAATTTCATATCGCTGTATGAACTTTGTTCGTTTGATAAATGAAACTTTCTTTCTTTCTTTGCCGTATTTATTTCCGGTTACGGCCTTCCCTTTCCCTTCTACTGTAATAATAATAGATAGGGATGGAGACTAAGTGAATTTCGCCTTCCGAATTAAATAGACTTTGACAAGCCGTTTTAACCGGCACCATTTCAGATATATTGATAGTATAATGGCGGGTTTAAGTCCAGTTTTGGGGCTGATGCGGAAATTGGCCGCGCACCGACTGTTAGTTAATCGATACAAAAGGCGAATGCGCCTTTTGTAGAGTTCTACGGAAATCTGGCTGGTACTCTCTTATGTAACGTTACGCGCAAAGCTTCGATTTGCAATAATTTGTACCCAAGTATAGGAAGCTCCTTATCTTAATAAGTGCCACACTTTATGTTTTTAAAAGTAGGAAATAAATAACCTCGTCGGGTCACTCATTGATTAAAATATTGAGTGCTTTGAATACCGTAAGTTAGAGCAGATTCATTAAATATAGGGGAATGTAAAACATGGCTATAGGGGTTACAGAACCCGGTTCAAATCGCGATAGGGTTGGATAATATTAAGTAAGAATTAATAATAATGGTTTTAAGGATACGCAGAAAACTGTTAAAGGATAGCTCTTTCGGATGCGAGTTTAAATCACGGTAACCGAGACTGGAGAAAAGAGGCAGACTAGATGTGAAATTTATCAAACGGAATTTCAGTCTTTCTGTGCGTGATCACACTTTTTACAAGCTCTGGAATTTCATAAAAATATGCCTTGGGAAAGCTCAGTGTCTGTTATTCTTTGTAGGGATGTCATATTTTTTTAAAATGTATTTTAATATTTTAAAATAATTTTTTAAGTAAAAAAAAAAAAAAAAAAATTTATTTTTTCACTTTTTTGAGAAAAACTGTAGCATGGTATTTTTTACAAATTATTTAAAAATAGGTAGTAAAGTACATTTTAAGAAATATGAAATTTACCGATCCCTACATACCGGTAATAAGAATAACTGAGCTTTCCAATGGTAAACTCCGGTATTTTGTATTAAATTCCATAGCTTGTAAAAAGTGTGGTCATGCACAAAACATGATACAAATTTCGTTGTGGGTATTTCGCTTGGACTTTATAATAATTAACAACTTTCTAAATTATAAATTCATACCTCCTTGTAGGTAGTCAACGAGCAGGTCAACGAGGTAACCCTATGTTGACAGCCTTCTAGCCTTGGGTAGTGGGCACATTGATAGAGGGAGGTTAAGCAAAAAAAATTAATAAAAGTCTAAATCTCCAAAAAATATAATTACGACACTACAGTATTACTATTAAAAGTCTAAATATTAATAAATTTCGTATCTATTTTGTATTGTTGTAGTTTGACTCTAGGAAGAGAATCTCTGCAACCCAAGCGATGCTACATCGCTACTTCGTGACGCTTGGTTCCAACGTTCATAAATTGCCCGACAGTATGTAACATAACTTCTAAATCTTACTACCGCCGGTACCATGAAATACGCGACATAATATACTGAATATCAATTCATATTTCAGCTTCATCCATCTTTACAATTCCGGGCGTCCAGTTGAGCAAAGATCCAGGCTACAGATCCTCTTCTATTTCTAATTCAAGTACGTCTCACTTTAATTAAACCAAGTCTTATTAATATCACAAATACAATTTCTTCATTAACATTTTTGTTTCCAGGCCAAAGTAAATCAAGAAGACAAAGCATGCTCCTTTGAATATGCACATAAGATAGTGCAGGCTTGATATAAAAATATTATCTTAGGTCTAATTTTGTGATGATCATTTTTTGAGAAAGTGAGTATATCAACCAAAGTTCTAATCCCTCTAGAACGAAAGATATGATGTCGACAGTCGGGATGTATGTAATATTTTGAAAAAGACTTTTTTGACACACGTGGGAAAATGTTTAAACGAAACCTTTTTTTAAAATTGAGCAAAATAACAAAATGTGTACGTGAGAGAAAATGCTGAATAACCCTTCGTCGTACGTTTTTATAAAATAAGTGAATGTACAGAGTTTTAATTAAAATAAAAAATCTTGAAACAAGTTTAACATTATCTTAAAGATTCTAGGTAATTTTTTATTCATAATAATTATAAATTATTGATAATTTAAATTATTTTATATGCATGCTAAAAACAATATTACTTTATTTTAGTCTAAATAAAATAATCTAGCATAATTTACGAAATTACGAGTATGTGTTTAGGATAATTATTTGTCTTGTAAATTAGGAATAAATGTTAGGTTATTTTATAAATTATTTATTTGAATTCTTGAAAGAAGTAAAATATTTCATTCAAAACCTGGAATTTAAATTTTATTTGGACAAATAAAACAAATTTTAAAATACTTAATGCCCGATTCACAGTTGAAACTATTTAAATATAATGTTCCATCAAGCCAAAAATTGAGCAAAGTTGCGAGTGCATGCACCAATTTTTCTTAATATTTGACTTAATGTGAAATGATGGAGCGTCATAGGTCTAAAAATTGCTTTTAAATTTTCACTACTTTAATGACAAAAAAAATTAAAAACAAAGAGCATACGGTACGTTATCAATATTCATAATATGGTTTATGGTTTTAAGAATTCACTATTGAAAAAGTTATAGTAGTTATTTACTGAGTCCAAAGCCAAAATCGCCGAATTCGGCTTTTGGACTCAGTATTATAAATACCATAAGTTTTTAAATAATGACTCCTCCATAAATGAATAACTATTATGAATATTAATAAGGTATGCTATTTGTTTTTGATATTTTTTGTCGTTGAAGTAGTGAAAATTATGAAAAACAATATTTAGACGTGTGACGAAGTGTGTTAAAGTTTCACGAATTTCCCCCTAAGGAAACTAAGGGTATTCCAAAAATTACGTTACGAAGTGTCAATGTAATTTTTGGATATTTAGTTTTAATTCGGGTTGCCCAATGTCATTTTAATTATTAAAAAGAGTAAAAAGTTTTCTCGAATTTTTATGTAATTGTTAAACTTAACATAAGAAGAAATTTTAAAAATTTCCTTATTAATTTATAAATTATATTTCCTCGCTTAATACTTTTTAACAACGCTGGGACGTGGAAAAAAAGCCATTTTTAATGGAAATATGTGTAATATTTTTTTTTTTAGTAAAGAGCAGAATTTTGATGCCACCATCTTGTAATTATTTTATTTATTATTTTTAAAATAGAGAAAGGTAGCTTCGGGCGATAAAAAAAAAAAATAATATCGGTAATTGTTATTTCTCGAATCGCAGCAATAATAAAAAATAATTATTAACATATTGTGCCATATAATACGTTTATGGCATCGAAATCGGCTCATTGGAAGGTGGAT
The DNA here is from genome assembly GCA_034698405.1 of Symphylella vulgaris. Lineage (NCBI taxonomy): Eukaryota > Metazoa > Arthropoda > Symphyla > Scolopendrellidae > Symphylella > Symphylella vulgaris. Next base: position 5,602 of record JAQGBM010001339.1, on the reverse strand, counting down.
TATAAGCCTTTCGGATAATATTATATTATAGTCGGCAATATTCGTAAAGCATTCTTCAGAAATATTGTCTTAATTTATTTAATAATTATGGGTGCGCGTTATAAAATCACTGAGTTGAAAAAATGGGGGGAAATTAAACTAAGATAATGTTTAATTCTAAAAACTTTCAAAATTATGTGAATATTCTTCAATTATTCACATAATTTCAAATAAACAAATACCTTGAAGATCAAAAATTAAATGTTTTTGAGGCAAACGTTTCAGTTTTAAAATAATTATTCAGAATTCGGAACATCTTTATAATATTTTAATTCCTGCGCTAAAATTTTGGGTTCTAACTTTAGGTATCAATAAAGAAAATTTGGGTTCAAATCCAGATTTAAAAATTAGGTTTAATAGCTGTTAAAATATAATAATTGAGGAATTAACGGGATTCTATCTAAAATTTCCATAGATTTCTGGTGTTTACCCATTTTAGGCCCGAGATACCGAACCCAGAAAAAAAATATTCCCTATAATAATTACCAGGCATTAAATTATAGACCTATTTCCTATTTGTCAGCTTATCCTTAAGAATTCTGAAAATACTGTATTTAATTAAATTAAACCAGTATTTTAGATGTGTGTTTAAAAAATACAAACCGCATTTTTAACATCTTTTTAGACCCAGAAACTCGTGATTTTATGCGTGCTTAGCCAGTGTTTTTTTATTTTATTATACGTGTTACGTTAATTTAATTTTTTATAGAAAAATTAAACTGAGCCAAAGAAGTTTATTCAAAACAGAAAATAATAATTCAAATTCACTCTAATTTATTTTTTAAAACAAAATAATGCTTATCGCTAAAAATAAATCTCTCTTAAAATAACTTAATTATTCTAGAAATTTATAGATAATAATGATACCCAAATATCCCAATTTTTACGAAAGTCAGGGCTATTAGATAAGATTTTCAAAGTAATATCTGTATAAATTGTATAGTCTAAAAAATTAACAAGAAAAAAAAAAACGTGTTTTATAGTTTTCCATAAAATAACTTTAAAAAAAAAGAATTATATAAAAAAAGTTTTTAATGAAAATGTGCTAAAAATTCATAAAAAATTATTCATATTTTAACTTGGTGATTCTTAGCCTATTGTGAAATAATATTCGTGTTAATAGTTTAAAAAGAAAACAATACTGTAAGTTAGTAAGACGTGATCTGTAAAATGAATTATGATTAAATTTCACAGCTCTAACAAGGCACTTTTCTAATCAATCCCTGTTGGCTCCTCTTATGATACTTCAATTATTTGGTCTATTTCTTAAGATTATTATTGTGCAAAACCATATTTTTAAAGCACACTAATTAAATAACAAGCATTTATTTTATGTCTAAAATATATCCCTATCAACAAACTAACAAGTTAGCGGCTAATAGTAATAATGTGTAAAAGCCTGAAATTGCGGTAAGTCGTAAGTTTAACAGGTAAATGTTAGGATTAACCAAAGTTCGGGTTATTATTATTTTTTAAATTATGGAACCTTTTACAGTTACACACACCCGGATGTGATTTTTACCCTCTCATTAAAGACCCCAGCTTTGCATTATCAAAATTGTCCCCCTCTGTAGTTTTAGCTTCTGATAAAAGATGGAAAGACCCGTACCGTCACACACAGACTGCAACCCTTTAGTTGAAGTGTGAATATTCTGAGTGAAGACTAGTTAGGTTTTTAGAACAGTCTGAGATCTACTGTTTAACAATTTAAATTGAAACTTATAATTGTTTTAGACATAAAATAACTTGCACAAGACGATCCACATCTGGGGTACCAGAAAAGTGCGTGTAAGAGTGATTTTTATGCAAATTATTTTGCATGTTCGTCGGTATTTAACTCGGGTTCCGGAGCAAGGTCTTATTACGAATTATAGTGCATCTTACAACGAATATTCTCCAGTTTCAATTACAACTCTTGCCATTACATTCGTTTAAACACAGTCAAACAAAACTTAATCTGTATGTAGGCTAATTTAACAGGAATACATAATTAAACATAATACTGTACAGGACAGGACTAAAGATTTAGCTATTATTCTGAAAAAACATTTACGGTACCATACTTTTCACTTTACAATTTCGAGGAAAGATTGAGAAGTACCGAGTTGTTCTTGTAAATCTGAGTACGTAACTGTCCTTCAATTGGAAAGATTCATGTCCACTTCTAAGTGAAAATGAGAGCAAATTCAATGCAGATGCTTGTTACCTCAAAGGGACCATACATTAGTATTGGATTAGCTTTTAAGCTTCAGAGTGGGTGCAAATCTTGGTTCTTATCTGTACAGTATAATGGTTGTAGATAACTTTATGTAAAAATATGTTTTAATCCAAGAAAAATGAACACCAACGACATTAAGAAGTTTTATTTTTTAATATATTTTATATAGAACTAATAATTGATAGCCCTTTGGGTTCCAAACTATCCATTTCGCGGATGGCAGTGAAGAGAAAAATCCTTCAACTTAATGCACAAATGTTTAGCTGAATGAATTTAAAATTGTTCTTAGAAAATAATATAACTGCATAAATAAATAAATAAATATCGAAAGATAAAGTAATTTTGCTAGAATTTGACAGTTTTTACGATACTATTTCAATCGTATATTCATTATCATTAAACTTGTAATTAATAGTCATTACCATATAATACCTCGTAATAACGTAATTTTTAATCTAAATAATTCTTTCTCAATATAATCTTTCACTAATTTGTTTCCCAGTAAATTCTTTAAACTTTTATATCGTAGTAAAGAAATATTGTAGTAGGCGTATGTCATAGCGCTATCAAATTGGTTAGATAAAACTGTATCTTCCTGATGTGAAGCGCTGTAGTGAGTGGGATGTGAATGGTGCTTAATATTACTTCTTAATTTCTGGCTTGATTTGTCCCCTTCTAAAAATAAGTAGACAACCATATCCACATTTTTATATATCTTATCTAGATTAAAATACAGTAGTCCCAGTAATTTGTAGTTGGCAATGGGCCCATTTGTGATTAAGCAATTAGTAAAAATCGGAATACCCATTGCTGAAAGTTTTGTCATATTGCAGAAACTAAAACTTGTATGGGAATGAAAACACGTGTCCGAATTAAAAGGTTTTTATCAGTATTAGAAATGGAATTGTAATTGCTTCAATTTTCTACAAATTAAAATGTTAGCAAACCTTTATTTTAGAATTCCGTACAAAGTATTCCATAGGTTTTTATTGTCATCTAAAAATGCTAATTCTTAACATCTAATTACTTACCTTTCATGCACAGTTACTAATCTACCTCGTAACAATATTTTGACAAAACTTATTAATGGTTATTGTTTTCATTCTCCTTACTGTAACAGGGAATATACTTATAAAAATACCATTGTAAAATATTGTGTTTCTAACTTAGAAGTAGTTTAATTTTTAAAATTAACACTTGTATCTTATTCTGTTTAATGTATAATTTGATTTAAAATTTTAATCCAAAAGTGTCATGATTTGAGAGAAAGAATATTAATATAAATATTACCAGAATTTCTTTTTTTAGTAAGGTTAAATTATCTTGCTCCGTAAGTCGTAAATTTTAAGTTATTACCATATTATAAATGCCATTTTCATAAAACTCAGTGCTCTTCATTTTTATCCGTACAATCAGGGCTATGCCTTGTAATTTAATAGATTTGTGTTTTACCTTAACAATAAAAGTAATAATCATGGTTCAAACTGTTTGTAGTGAAACATGAATCATTTCTCTTGTGCTCTGTCTCTTTATTTACTAACGCAGTGGCGACTCTGGATGCTGTCCCCGAGGAAATTTCTTTTCGTGTTCGGTGTTTTTATTTTTATTATTTTATTGCAATCCATTTTCAACTGGAAGAGCTCGAATTTTCGTCCTATGTAGGTCAGAAAACAACCAAAGTTCTTATAAGAAACTTTTTGCAGGTTTCTGTGAACATTCTAATTCCAAAATTATATTCTGCGATAGTGTATTCAACAGTCTATCGGAGGAACGTTTTTCATTTTCTCCATGATAAATTGGGTGAGTTAATAGAATGGTTGCAGAATATAGTTTCTTATAACTCGGACATCGGCATCGCATTTCTGCCTGACTTGTTCTTATATATTCGCCCAAAGGATTCTTTTACAGCGGAAATTTGCAACAACTACGCGAGAGTTCAATCTGATAAAGAAATTTCACAAATTTTGAAGCTCGAATTTGTGGAACTTAACTCATTCCGAGTTTAAAGATTCTCTCTTCCGACCGAATATTTCTAGTATACGTTTATAAATTAAAATCTAAGAAGAATACTTTTCGACTCGTTGTTTTTAGCGAAATTTTAATATGATATTCCTGTTCAGTGCGGTACGTTTAGGTGCGCGACCGTAAATTTATACGGCGAAATAGTGACGTTTCTGCGACGCCAGCAATTAACGCCTATAAAATAAAGGGGAACAATATACCGATATATACAGTAGGCTATATATAGCCAAGAGTATATATTCTAGAATTATATACTCTTGATATAGCCTGGTAAAGCTGGTATATATACAGTAAAGTATTTGGTGATGGTCGATTTACTGCTGGAAATTGGCCCAGAACAGTTTTGACAGGGATGCAAAGATTTGTTATGGCTGCGGATCTCAAGTTTGGAATGCTTGGTTATAGCCTAGGACACTAGGCTACGGTATGGTGATCAGTGACGTTGGTGTGAGCTATGGTCAGCTTGGTTGGTTCCTGATATCCTGAGACGGATCTGTACCGTCGAGTGACATTGAACTGCGAGATGGCCATATCATTTTAAACTGTAACGCCAGAGTTTCCCCGAGTCCCCCCCCCCCTCGACTTAGATCTCCGGATTCAGGAACCAACCCAGTCACCCAGTGTGAACGAGGGATTACAAATTCGTAATTCAAATAAGTATAAAAGATAATAAAATAAATTTATACAACTGAATGATGTAAACTCCCAGAATCCGACACGTTACTACCGAGTAAACTTCTCAGTAAAAAATCCATCTACTGGTGTGAGAAGTTTACTCGGTAATTTTTTAAATATTCAAACATACCGCACTGATTTAGGTCCGGGTGCATGGAACCTTACTGGAGGGTTAACCTCAGGTTGGCGCACGAAAAAAAAATATCTTCGTAACTTAATAACTCTTGGACGTATCATAAATGGACATTTGATGCACCAAACTTTCCGTCTTGCAAAGATCTATTCGAAAATGTAAACAAAATATATGGTGTCGTCGCACGAAATCGAAAGATATTCGATAGATCTTTGCAAGACGGAAATTTTGGTGTATCATATGTCCATTTTCGTCCAAGGGTTACGAAGGTATCAATTTTTTTCGTGCGCCAACCTGAGGTTAACCCTCCGGTTAACCACCCGGACCTTACAAGTTAATATGTTTATTAGAATTGGTTACCGGTATAGTATATCAGTCAGAGATTTTAGCCTATTTACATCGGTTTTTTGCAGTCGCGCGAGTTTGCAGTCGCGCGAGTTTGCATCGCGCGAGTTCATTACGTGCATGACGTAGCGTTGCAAAATCTGAAACGCCTACGTCATCACGTAATGATA
>JAQGBM010001338.1:0-10869 GCA_034698405.1 Symphylella vulgaris | reverse complement strand
CAATTTTTCCAAACTTGTGTCGTTTTTTTGCAATTTGACTTCAAAAATACGGCGGCTATATATGGGCCACCCCTTAAGTTAAGTTAAAGCCATCAGGCACATAATTTTTTTTACAAAATAAAACAAAATTATGCAAATCGATTGAGTACCGGTAGTTTCCTTTTCAAACGGGAACTTAATTTCAACTGTATAACTTCACAATCCCAAATTTTTTCTATGCATGGGTGATTTTTTTCATGGATATTTTTTAAAATCTTGGCATCATGAATAATTAGACATTGAATAATTATTTTTGTTACAGAGATTAGGACTATCATCCTCACGGGCAAGTGAAAAATATACGCCACCTAGCAGCTGTTTCAGACACCATTACCACGATACAAATCAGCAAACACGGAAGTTTCCTAGTTTCCATCACGTAACCTTTGAAAATGTTGAACCACCTAAAAATGTGTCCACCTACCAACACCTTAGAGATAGCGGTGTATTAAAACTAAATTCGGAAAAATGTTGGTAGCCTTTGTAGGCCTAACTATCTTAGGAATTTATGTGAGGTGATATCTTATAATCACCACAGTCATCACGGAACAATTAAGAACAAATGCTAATTAGACCTAATTTTATTACAACTTGCTTAAGACCAAGTCATTACCCTACCAATTATTCTGGATACCTTAAGTTTTTAGCTGCTGTTTACAGATTTGATATTTTACATGTTTTCACCTAATGAAGTTGCAGCGGTTGCAGTGTAGGCCTCAAGTTAACTGTAAAATGGCGGCAATGGGATGTAGGCCTAACCGGAAGTTCGCTTTTCTACAAACCAATCAAATGATTGGCTACAATCGCTACATTGACGTAACATAGGCCTAATACGTAAGCTTGTGCTAAAATGAAGTTAACAACCCCCGTTCGCAATTCTTATTAAAAAGAAAATAATAAAGTAATGAAAATCACACAAAAAATTAAATAATTACACTTTTATTTATAGTATTTTGAACAATTATTATTAATATAAAAATATATAAACATCCAAAAAATATTATGCCTTCAATGTTCAAATATTTATCTATAGAAAATTAAATGGTCATATTATTAAGTATATTTTATCTCATTAGAAGATATTGAAATTAGTATTATTTTTATTATACTTTTATTTTAAGAGGTTATACCCTTTCGAAAAATAAGAGTATTATTTTTCAGACTGTAGATTGATATTTAATTAACTAAATAATTGTACTGAATTTGGCAATTACACCAATACCTTTGAAATCTGGGTTTAGAACCTAAATCGTTATACGAATCCTAATTTAATCACAGTTAACTGTTTTAACAAAATTATGGAAATTATGCTGGTTTCTAGATTGTTTTTTTTTACAGATTAACAGATATAATTATCTAGATAAGTATCTGGATATAATAATTTTACGAATATACAAAATATAAATCTATCTACAATATATTTAATTATTTCTTATAACAAAAAATCATTTAATTATTTAGTATTATTTTTAATGTTATTAAGTTAATAAATTTAAACTTTTTTAAATATAAATTATATAATAATTTTTGCTCCAATATTTTCCCCAATGTTATTAATTATATCTTTATTTATTTAATATAATTTCATGATAATTGATCAATGTTAGTCGAATTAATTTCCAATAAAATTAATGTTTTTGCACAAATATAAGTATTATGTTTTGGCACACAAAATTCATATTAAATTCATTATTTTTAATATTTAAAAAAATTTCGGAAAATTACAATATGAGCAAATCTTAACGTAAGTTACTAATGACAAAAAACATTAATATTCTGTGCCTTAATTATTATTTCAACAAATACAATAAAATTTACCGTAAAAATTAAAATAAAGTGAAAGCTAATTATTATAAAGTAACAATAAAAATACAATAAAATTGTAGACTTTAAATAATAATGTCAAATAAAATTTTAATGCAAAATTAATTCATTTCAAATAAATCTATTTTATATGAATGTTAAAAAATAATAAATTCATTTTAAAAGCCAAAAAATTCCCCAAAAATTAATAAAAATATTTGTTTTAAATATTTTTAAGAAGATTAGTGTTAATTAAATTAATATTATTTTTCAAAATTTAAGTAAACTAAGCCAAGCACAAAAACTGAATTATTTTTTTCCGTATAAAAATATAATTTCTATGTATTTATAATTTTTAATAATTATTACTACTGTATTTGAGTATTTTTAATTAAAAATTAAGCTTTATTTCAAATAAAAAAGTATTATTTAACCCTTAGATTAATAATTTTGTTCATAAAATATAAAAAAAAAAAAATACGTAATCATGTCAACAAACTTAAGTTTGTGGTTGAAAATATCAATGTTTGGCATAATATTCTATGAAAGTAAGTATCAAATATCGATATTATCAAACAAACGTAAGCTTCTCGACCTATAAGTTTATTTAGAACAATAAATTGTGACCAAATTTCAATAAAATTATGAGAAAATAGCACTTAGAACGAGTATTTTATTACGAATAAAGTGGGATTTTTCAGTGTTCTCCCCTCAACTGGGCTTGGGACCCTTTCCATCCCAAATTACTCATCTGGCTATGACTGTAGGTTAGCTGTCCATACCCCCCGGTACCGAATACAGAGCCCTGAAGTTCGGGAGGGGAAGCTACGAGGGTCGGATTGAAGAGCCCCTGTCTGTATCGACTCAGTTCTTCCTGGGTGTCGAATATGATTACGGTGAAGGGAGACCCGGGAACATGTTCTCCGGACCATTTGACTTCGATTCGGTAGTCTCCCGGCTCGGTTGGGTCGTATTTGCAAAGTATAGTCCTGTCCTTCTGGTTTTCTCGCTGCATTTCGACCCTGAAGGCACCTAGAGAGGTTTGAAGTGAAGTGTTACAAAATATGTACCGCCATTTTGTTTGTGTTAAGTGGTACCAGAAAAAGTGTTCAGAAAAATTAAAATTTTAATAATAAATTCTGATACTTTTACATAACTTAATTATTGAAAATATGAAATTAACATACCTTTAGGTCCCCTTATCCTAACCGTAAGTTGTCCTGCCCCTGCACCTTTCGTTTCACATATGAATCTGCTCTGATACGTAGCTAGAACTCCTGGTTCTATTCCCGGTCCGCTAACTCGAACCTTACTAGCATCAGGGGCACCCGATACCTTGATTTGGAATGGACTTCCTGTGAATCAAACGAAACAATGAATTATAATTAATTTAATTTTCCTATTAAACTAATTTAATTAACTTGTTTAATTTTAATTAGGCTAATTAAAAATTCTGATATACGGAGTAATTAACTTATTTTGATCATATAATTATATAATACCTGTAGGTAGAATATCTTACCAGGAATGTGTTCATCGGCGAACTGGATGTGTAAATGATGTTTTCCCGACTCTTGGGGCTTTACTAGAAGTGTGAAAGTTCCATCTTGGTGATCGTATAGCTCGCAGTAAGCTGCCCTCTGGGGTCCCATACAATGGGCCGTTAATTCGCCTAAAATAGGGCACAAAATTAATTTATTTAATCGGACTGCGAGTATTTTAAAACACAGTTACTAATACCGTATCAAAGTGCAATTAACATAATCTTCAAGGGGGCCGGAAGGTTAAGAATTACACAAATATTTTGTTAAACCTAACCAATTAACATAATCTTCAAGCACTTACAATTAACATAATCTTCAAGGGAGCCGGAATGTTAAGAATTACATATTTTTTTTTAAACCTAACCTAACCTGATGTGCCCGGGTCTAGGTAAGTGGTTAGTTTCATTCTAATCAGGATTCGGAACCGGGACCCAGAATCCGTTATTTTTATAGTGTAGAGCAAGAAACGGAACCAGTGCGGAAATCTCGAATAATTTGGACCAGAGTACCGGAACCGAAATTTTTAGGGAGACCATAAAATTGAAGCTGCAACGTGAATATTTTGAAAACTATAGATTAGGAACCGGTTCTGGAACCCAAAATGTATTTTTTGGAAGAACGCGCGGATCCGAAATGTTGGAACAGGAATTGGAACGCGAACCAAAATATAAAACGATTTCGAACCTGATTATAATTAATTGATTAGTGTATCTTTAAAGTAGTCTACAAATTTCCTACCTGAACCAGCTTTTCTCGTATCAATGAACATCTTCATTTCGCGGCCCACCACCCCTCCTTTCAGTCCATCTCCGGTGCACAGAACCTGTTGGGGATTTGCGGGAGAAGCTACCGATATCTGGACAGGGGTTCCTTTAACGGGCCTTCCGGACCACAGTACATTTAACAGGTAAGTGCCTAAGAAATTAAAAAAAACAATTAACAAAAATGTTGTTAGGCTAATTAAAATTATTTCGGATACATACCTGCTTGTGTAGGTGTGTAAGACACCCTGTATAAGCCACTTCCGGTGTTGACAAGGGTAACTGAAACGTCCCCTTTGGGTCCAGTTAGGGCAACGTCAGGGATACCTAACAATATAATAATTTTAAACAGGTTAATTCTAAACCATGGAATGGGAATCATTAATCAGTGCCTTTCTGGTCGAATACTAGGTTCTTAGCGGTCAGGGATGTTATGGAATTCGGACCAGATCAGGGAATTAAGGTAAAAGTCAGGGAAATGTCAGGGAAAGTCAGTGAAACCAGGGAATTCGTAATAGCTCAGAGGATTCTAAACAGACGTTCAGGGAAAAACTGAGCCAAGAGTATTTAGAACAGGTCAGGGAAATTCAGAGAATTCGTAAACAGGTCAGGGAAAAGTCAGAGAATTCTAAACAGTTCAGGGAAAAACCAAGCCAAGAGTATTGGAACAGGTCAGGGAAATTCAGGGAATTCTAAACAGTTCAGGGAAAACCAAGCCATAAGAGTAATTTGGAACAGGTCTGGGAAATTCAGGGAATTCGTATACAGGTCAGGGAAAAGTCAGAGAATTCTGATAGGGCAGAAAACCCAGAGAAAGTCAGGTCATGGATAAGTCAGGGATTTCATAACAGTTTAAGAAATTTTAAAGTTCAGGGAAAAGTTTCCGAAACTGGTCAGGAAAATTTCAGGAAAAAGTAATGAATTCGAAACGGGTCAGGGAAATTCAGGGTAAAATAGAAGTCAGGTCACAAAGTATTAGGGAAAATAATGGTGAAAGGAGGGAAAAAACGGCAAAAATTATTATTTTAATATTGTCATAAAATGCTTTAAAATTGCAAAATCTTTACAACTAAAAAAAAAACTTTAATTTTTATTTTACCTGGGCCAGCTTGAGAACCATCGATTACAAATTCCGTCTTTTCTCCAACCCTCGTGTTGGCAACTCCGTTAAAGTTCCTCAGTTCCACTTTGTTTGAATCGACGGCGGGAGCTGGACGGGAAGCGTAAGCCAAGAATGGAGATTTGGGAAGATGGATTCCTTCCCATTGAAGCGCTAACTTGTGTTCACCTTCCTCAACCGGTTTGAATGAGAGCCTGTATTTGTGAACGCTCGTCTGTTCGATAACGGACGTAAGTTGGGTTCCTTTTGGACCAACCACTTCAGCCGAAAGACGACCTGAATACAAACAATAACATTATAAGGACGTTTGGATCATGGATTGCATGCTGGTAATAGGAAATTCCATGTTCAAAAATGAAAGTATCAAGAAGTAAATCCGACTGATGAGATTTCCGTTTTAAAAATGTCAGGTCACCGTTGAAATTCCGGAGATATAAGGTCCAAAAGTTTGTATAGGTTTCAATGGAGGTTTATACGCAACTTTAGAACCTAAAATCTGCAGAATTTCTTCGGTGACGTAACATTTTAAGTTACCGAAATCGCATCAGACGAAAAAATGTCAAAATTTTCTCGAATTAACTTTCGATTCACCATCCAACGCCCTTAATGCTGTACAAAAATAATTATTTTTTACCTGGCCCAGCTTCCGAAACGTCGAAAGCCATTTTGGTCTCTTCCGAGACTCGAAGAATCATTCGACTTCGTTCATCCATTAGAGATTCGAGGCCTCCGATTATTCGAACGTTTTTGACTCCAACAACTCGAGGATGGAACGGGGAACCTGTGACAAGTTAAAAATTCTATAAACTTCTGAAGTAAGACATAATGAGTGGCCGATATCGATATAATTATCGGGACCACCTCAAATATCTGATGACAAAATATCGATAATTATACAGTATATCGATATTTTATCCCACCCTCCCATATTAGGGGCCGTTCATCAAGCCCCTTATAAAAATTTAGACCTACCTGGAACCTCTTTTCCATTCCAGAAGACCCTTACGTCAAAGACTCCCACTTCCTGGGGTACGTAGGAGACGATAAACATCCCATCATCCTCTGCTTCTTCGATACTACAACTCGCCACCGAATCGGGACCATCTACTTGAACGTGTGGCTCCCCCCTCAGACCTCTGCCGTCAATTCGGAAAGTAACGGGCGAATTGAGTTGACCTATCCTAAGTCCTTCGCCGTACGCTTTGGCCATTCCGCCTTCATCTACCGTAAAAACGATTGGACTTCCTGGAAAAGTAAGAAACAGTAAAGAGTTATTAAACCTATTTCTGTTATTCTTGCTATGAGGCGCAAAGTGATAAAATCTGATTATGCAGAGAGCAAGAGTATCTAAAATTAATGGAAAAATTCGGTTTAAACCAGCGGAACCCGAACCGGAACCGTTATTTTTTTAGAACTGGAACCGGAACCGAAATAAATAAGGGTTCTGAACCCTTGTTTAAACTAATAATTTTCGGAATAGGAATTTAATACCGGTAAAAGCTATCATATCGGAATCGAAATTAAAGCAAAAAAGGAACAGGAATCGATTATTTATTTAAAAATATTTTGAAAAACTCGTAAATTTTACGTTTTTCCAAAATCTATTTTTTTCGGTTTTTCTGAGGTTCTAACTTATTTTTTCAGTTTTCGTATTTCGGTTCCGGTTTACAAATAATTAAGAACGGCCGATTCAGTTCCGATTCATGTTCCAAATTTATATATTTTAAGAGCTACAATAACGGAATTCTTGAAATCTTGATTTGGAACTCTAACCGGAACGGAAAATTTGTTTATTTGATAAAACCAGAACCGACCGAAACCGAAATATTTGGAATCGAAACCGAAATACGTATATCCAGTACGAAAACCGAAATCTGAAAAAAAAACACCCTTAAAATTCTTGAAATCTGGATTTGGAAACGCGAAACCGAAATGTTTGGAACAGGAACCGAAATACGTATCCAGTACAAAAACCGAAATATGGAAAAAACCCCATAATTCTTGAAATCTGGATTTGGAACCAAAACCGAAATGTTTAATTGGAACCGGAATCAAAATGTTTGGACCGGAACCAAAATGTTTGGAACAGGAACCGAAATACGTATCCAGTACAAAAACCGAAATCTGTAAAAAAAAACACCTTAATTCTTGAAATCTGGATTGGAAACCGAACCGGAAGTCCGGAACCTAAAATTTCTTTATTTGTTAAAGCGGAAAACCGAAAAATGCAACACCTTAAACATTAAAGACCCTATCTAGATGATTTACCTGGAACTTCCTCTCCTCCATAGGTTATCGCAATCTTGTATTTCCCGGATACGGAAGGTACAAATTCGATTATCTCGCCTTCTCCATCCGCTGTCCCCCTCACGTTAATCGGTAGGGACTTTCCTAAGGGACTCGTTACCGTAACATCAAGTTCTGCGTAACCCGCTCCGTGACGATTCACTAAATTAGAAAAAGAAGAACATAAACGCATAAGAATATGAAGGAACTACTTTTTATTGCTTCGTAACTTACGTCTAAAGGCTATTCTCTCGTTAACCATGTATGACGTAGACGTGACGTCCTCTATGACGACACGACTGCTATCAAACACTTGGCATGAGAAGGGGGAACTCTTTATTGGCTTCCCTTTGAAGAGTACTTCAACTTTGTAGAGTCCTGCATTGTGAGGCATGTACTCGGCTAAGAGGTTTCGGTCCTTTTGTTGGTAGCATTTGACAGGAATGGCTTGATTTCCTGGACCTATTGGATTAAAAGCTATAGGTTTAACACTTTAATACTGAAACAATGTACTTTAAAGTTTGTTAAACTTACCCTGTATAATCACATCAAATTCCTTAGCAATCTGTCCCATAGTTTCGATGATAAATGAAGCGGACCTGCCAGCTCTGGCTTCGTGGAGACCCGAACCAGTTGCCAGAATTGATTTGCCAGCCGATGGATCTCTAACTTGCAAAACTCTGGGAAATCCTAAAAAAAAGAAGAATATAATACTCCCACTAAAACCCATAAAATGCTTATAAAAAGTTATGGAATAAAAAAAAACTATTTACTAAGTACAAGTTATTAGGCCTAACCATAAGCCTAACGTTATGCATTTCAGAACTTAGCCTAATATTACACTTACAAGTTAGAGAAAAATTGTTATAGTTAATAACTGAAAATTGTAACCGATAATCCCGAATATAAGTATCCCATAAAAATCATTTAAAAATTATGTAAAAAATCATGAAAAGGTGCTAAAAATAGCACAATTAGGCCTATTATTTAGGCCTATAACAATAACATTAATTAAAATCAGCAATTGTTAGGGTTAATAGCATAACGTAACCTATAACTATCCCTTCACAGTGTTAACTTATTTTTACTACTGTTTATCAACCAATATTAGTTAATATAACTTAATTAAAGCGAGGTTAGCAGGGTTAAGTTTTGGTGTTAGCAGGCTGGTGTTATAATATGGTTTCTGTTTTCACAAAAATGCCATTTTTATACCTGCCAACGAATGTCCATTGTATTTAACGTCTACTTTGTGCAATGTGGCGGTAGCGGGCGTGAAAGTGACCAGGTGATGAGAAGTGCCAGTCTGCTGGTGCGTGTGACGGACCTCTTGACCTACAGTGCGAATGTGCACCGAGAGGTCCCCTTTGCCCGCCTGGGCCGTATCAACTACAGGGGGGCGAAATTTTAATATTTTTTTGCTTCTAGAATCTATGTAGGCTAATCGATACTATAATAGTGATGAGCACTGAGCAGTGTGTCAGCATAATATCGATATTAATATATCGATATTTTTGAAAAATTTGTCGATTTTATCGAAATATCGATATTTTGCCATTATTTCTCTCAATTTTTACTCAAAAACAATGTCGAAAAAATGCCCATTATATTGAATTTTTTTTAGTTAGCCTATAAATATCGATATTTTTTTAATGCGCCAGATCGATCGAAATATCGATATTTTGCAGGGTATTTCCAGAATTTTTGCCAAAAAATTTCGAAAAATATCCCCTAAAAATGACAAAAAAATCAATAAAAATGCTTAAAATTCACAAAAAATATCCCAAAATATAATTTTTTTTAGATATCGATAAGCCCACTGTAATAAATTATCTAATTTTATATCTATAAAAAACGATATTCCCGATATTTTAGGTGTCGATATATCGATATCGGCTGCCCATCACTACTAGATACTGTACATCAGAAGAGGGTATAATTTTTTTTTTTAAATTATCATTATTATAAAAAAAATCGATACTCACTCTTTATGACGATATCCTGACCGACGATACCTTCGTTTAGTGCCGAAACCTTAACTTTATCGGGATCGGCAACTTCTACCAAATATGGACGCCGGAATATGGGCAAGTTGTCGAAAAACGCTTCTATCCTGTATGTTCCCGGGACAGATGGGACGTATTCGACCCGATAGAGTCCCTGTTTGACTCGGGACACCTTGGCAGATACGGGAACATCGTTGGGACCTGAAAAAATCCCGATTTATTACTTCAAAAATTCACAAAATCCTCATAATTAATTCAATAAACTCGATTTTCTGTCCAAACGAATTTAATAAAAATCGTATTTTCTTCGTAAACCCTTAAACGAATATGGACATATTATACACCAAAATGTTCGTTCTGAATAGATCTATTCGAATACGTTAAAATATTTATGGGATTACAGCAAGAAATAAAAAACTATTTGAAAAAAAAAACTGAGATTTCGCGTTTGATTGAGTTTTTCTCTAAATTCTTTTTATTTTATGCTGTGACCCCATAATATTTTTACATTTTTGAATATATCTTTTCAATACGAACATTTTGGTGTATCACATGTCAATTATTCGTCCAAGGGTTACGAAGAAATCACGATTTTTAAAACTTTTTTATTGCATTAGATTTAGAGAAGGCTTTCATACCGTAAATCTTAACATCGACTTCGCCATCGTAACCCTTAATATCGATATCAAATGACGTCAGATTGCCCACCACCGCTTGTCTGGAGAGAATACCCTCTCCCCTCGTTTCAATCGTAACCGTTTCATTCCGTTCGAATCGGTGGACCGTGTGCAAATCCCGTTTAATCCATTGGCTCTCTTCCTTTTCGAGTATATTGTAGTTCCCGTGGTCTCCGTTGGTGGCACTACTGTTGAGCAACTTTTGTCTGGGCGGTTTTTCTTTTTTTATGACGCTGGTACTAATTTCGTTGCTTGTGTGGTTGCTATGGAAACTGTACGATTCCTGCCAAGATTCTTGTTTTCCATTGGTTCCCCCGTTTTCAATGACGTCACGCATATTTCGGCTTCTATCAACTTCGTCAGCCTAGAAAGACCCAGAAAAATCAAAATTTACGTTATAAAATTATCTCAACCCTTTAATCTAGGTTTTAAAATGTTTAACAAAACATTTCAAACCATATAAGTATCATTAATATCGCGTCATTAATAATTATAGCTTATTATCTGAAATTTTTGTATTTTAAAGTGCTAGGGACATTATTTTACAACTACCGTACTTTAAACCATTGAAACTGACGTTCGATTGAATTTTTCTTAAATATCTTTTTATTTCATGCTGTGATACCATAATAT
>JAQGBM010001337.1:0-10870 GCA_034698405.1 Symphylella vulgaris | reverse complement strand
CCTGTATGAGGGTTCTTTAAACAGTGCAGAGTGCAAAGGGATCTACACGGGACCTCGGTTTAAACTCTCATCCGAAGAAGCCGCCACCCAAAATTTTCTCATCCTAAAATTTCTACCGACCTCGCCCGGGTTTGCACCCTCAACCTTAGGGTCTGAAGGCGGGCACGTTACCTAGACCAACGGCGCCGGCCTGGGAGATTCCGAGACAATAAGCGTGCAACTTGCAAGCCACTGAATCGTAACCGTACGTAACAAGGAAGGGAATATCCCCATTGCGAGGACTAGGTCTCCAATGAATTAAATCAAAAGATTGATCATTCGAGTTGGCATTGGTTCAATGTTGTCCTGTAGTATTGTGACATTGGGATATGATTTTGTGTTGTGTTGAGCGCAACGATTTGCTATATAATAACATATGCGTTTTCATTTGGCAATATGAAGATTCCTGCTTTAATTATGCTGAGTTAACTACTGGATCTAATATATTGTATAATGATGAGATGAGCCAAAAAATATGTAGGCCAAGTCAGCTTAATTGTACCATAGCATACGTATATCATAGAAGAAAGGGTGTTATGTGGGCGTTTAGAGCATTGCTTTACATCTCTCTGGTGCAATGAATCTGTTTTGTTAAACATTATAAACAATGGACTAAATACGATAATTATTTATGTATTATTTGTTGTTTTATGTTTGTCTATTTCTGAAGTCCCTGTATTGATTCACCCAGTGTGATGTTTTCTTGGAGGAAAAGTCTTGGGTTTTTCATTCTGATTTCTGTTTTTGCATTAGAAAACTGGCAACCAATGTTGGCTCAAAATCTCCCAGCATTGATGATCAATTTGCGTCAGGACTAAATAATAATAAAAAGAACTATTTCTTACCTATGCCGATGAAGAATTATAACCAGAATGCACAAATTTACAGATATAATGATTATCACTTCTGAAACGTCCAGAGCCCAATCCAGGGGCTCAAACAGATCAAAAAACACGTCCGGCAGGGGCGGATACTTGTTTCTATCGGGTAAGCGTTCGTGCACTATGGCCAGGGACACCGTGGTCAGTATCCAATTCGCACAGAGGAACGCGAAAGCCACAAGGGTCTTCCACTTTTCACGGGGGAACCGGGGCTCGTCGCGTTCCGGCGCGGGCATCGTTATTTTCACGGCCCCATTGCGACCCGCGTGGGCCTCCGCCTCTTTCTCGTCATCGTAATACTCCACCACGGCGCTACTGTCGCCATTTCCCATGAGCCCATCGTCGTCCCAACAAGGGGCTCCAGAGTGGTTACTGTTTCCATGCTCGTTCTTGAGCAGGGGCTTGCGTTGCCAACCATCTACGCACGAAGACCCGTTCATCATGGAATTAGTAGAAGAAGAAAGCACGGTCCCTCGGTTATTGTCAACTTCTACGGTTATGACGTCATGCGGCGATGTGGTACTACTGATGCTACTACTGTGATGGTTAATGTTGCTACTGTGGTGAATGCTGGCGCGATGGCTACCATGGTTGTTCATGGCATCCACGACCATCCTGCAAAAACAAGAAAATAAACAATAATTAGTTATAATGTTGTCGTTGAACATTAATCATAATAGACTCATGTGATTAGTGTTAGGATGGGTGACCTTCAGAACCAATACCGTAGCGTCTTTTGCTCAGGTCCTATACTTGCACTTAGCAAAATTATCATATAGGCTATTTTAGGCCTACTCGTGCTTTGAACTTCCAAGATATCATCCGATCATAAACCACTTTAAAGATTTAAGAATGTCCGTATCTGAGTCGTGTTTATAAATACCCCCACAGTATCATTACCCCCACTTTGGATAAAATTAGACGATAATGATTTCCAAACTTTTTTTCTAGGTATTTTATTAAAATTAACATACCCCCCTCCCCCCACTTTTTGATTGAAATCAACCCATGAAAGCCCGTCGGAGGCGAAATTTTTGGTGATTTTTAAAGCACTTTCAGACATTGTGCCAAAAGAAATATCAGACTGTGGGTTTCCCATCAAGCCTGAGTGGGCCCTGAAGTCTGAGTGCGGGCCCCTCCGCATCTGCGGTAATATTAGTCCCGCCACTGAATCTTTAGTACCTAGCCTATACCCCGACTTTCGGATATTATATTCCGTCATTAACCACAATGGCGCAGACTTCCTTATAAAAAAATATGTCTAATATCTCAATAACCGTCGCTAAAGTCGATTTTGCCATGATCATCATCATAGAGCCTTATAATAGCTCATTATATTTTCCTTTTATAACCCGCAAAACTATACCTAAAAGGCTGATAAGAGAACACGATTTTTATAATAGCATTTCTTTATAGAGCTATTCACAATGACGTCAAGAAAACCTTTTCACGATTTTTGATATATGTATAGATTTGTCATTTTTAATGCATTACAATCTCCCAGGCCGCACTGTGTGTCGTTATAACCTTATACTCCTTCATTAAATTTACACATTATACACAAGTGTCAACCTTCCTATAAGCGATACAGTAGAATGCACAATTATAAAAGAGTATAAGGCAGAAATATAAATTCGAAAATCCCAATTTAATAAATACAGTATAGTACTTTTGGTTATATTGAAATAATTATATATATGGAACTGAAAATGTTTTCTTTATAATACGTATTGATTAGTTTTGCAACAAGGTCGTAATATCTAATAAATCTTGACTATTGCCTTCATAGGGTGAGTAAATTAGGTCTTAGCTTCGTAAAGCTGAGTAGATTTTGTTGCATAGGGTTTCGTAACCCTTAAAAGAATTCGGACATAATGGATAAATTCACCTTGATTTTAAAGCAATCAATGGCCCAAAATAAAAATTTTAAAAAATTGAATAGCTATTGATCTCTAAGTTATCCATCTGAAAGGGTTACTAAACCCAGAAGCGAAATCTTGACGTAAACGATCAAACTATAACAAAAACACGAAAATGTTTAGCTATAAATACAGAACCCATAAAAGAATCAATGTGGACATTTAATTTGTACAGTTCCAGTACTACTTCCAGCTGGGTCCCGTAATATTGATAAGTTCAGGAGTTTTAAACATACCGGTAATTGCAAATGTACAGAATGTAGAAAAACCCACTGTTTGGGTGACCAATTACCTCCCGTCCCGCAAAAATACCATAGAAATAGAGTTACAAAAATGGTCAAGAGTTAGCCCCCAGCGGATTCACAGTTTGAATATTCAAACCTAACGACTACCGTAGCGGGTTACTAGACTATCTATAGGCTAAACTAACGAATAAGTAGCCTATAGCGTTCATAAGAATTCTGGATTAACGTGGTATATACCAACTCCTGTAATGGACTACTCCTAACTGGAAATATGAATATTTATAACAATTACAGTATTATGTTTGTGCATAATGCATAGTAATTACTCGTATTAGGCCTATCCTATAGGATAAAGTAACAAGAAGATTATACCTATAATACACAACCGACAAATAGACAATACACAAAAACATCACCTGAAGGTAATTCTTTTTATACAAAGTAACAAAATTACGAATTCTGTATATTTTATTCAAAATAATAAAATTGGTATGAATAAAAGCTGGAACTTGAGTGTAATAAACGGCATATTCGTGATGCCATTTCTATTTTCTACTGACTGTTTTAGTTCCAACTTTTCTGTTAGACATTTCCGTAAGTTGTAACAATGTTTAGCAAGAACAAGTACAGTCGTACACGCAAAGGGGCTGATAGAATAATACGGAGCATAGTGCTGTTATGCATGGAACATAGAAACTAGAAAGTAGTGTAACATGGTGCCAATCAAAACCCATTTTCTTCGCGTCAAGAAACACAGAAAAAAAACTGATAAAACTTTTGGATATAATACGGAATAAAGAAAGTTTACGGGAAACATTTTAGTTTTATCAAGGTACTAGATCAATTTCCTATAGTTTCATTCCCAGGAGTATAGGCCTACTGTGCGTTTCGAGTTATTCGGCAAAAGAGGGAAATTTCGCTTCTTGGTTTCGTAACCCTCGACGGAATAGGCTATACAATATATATTATGGCAGGCGTGGTTTTAAGGTCTGCTGCAAGGGGAGCGATTTTCCCAAAATAAGGGGGTCTAGGGGCGGCGGCCCTCCAGATACCGCCGGGGGGGGGGTTTCAGCAATGTACATGTCAAATGTTTAAAATTTGACATAATTTTGCACCATCTACGTTTCTTTACGGGGGTTCCCGGAAATTTTTTTTCGAAAATTTGGAGAAATTGAATAATTTTGGTAAATTGAGGCCGCCGGAGGAGAAAATTTTTATTAGTTCAAAATTATTTTGAAGTCAAATAAACGTATCTAAAAGAAAATTTTACAAAATTTGGTGAATTTTAGGCATTTCTGTGTCTCTTTCGAGGTCCGCTGGGAGGGGGGGGGCGATAAACACGCCTCTGAGGCAAATTGTACACCAAAATGTTCGTCTTGGTGAGACCAATGCAAAATCGGACATAATTATTAAAAACGTAATGGGGTCACTGCAATGGTGGCTCCATTACAGAAGTATTTTGGTCAGGTATCCTCTCCCTCGTTTGCTGATTTTGAATGATCCCTTTAAGATGACAGTGCGTGCTATATTTTGCTTTGTTGGAGGGTCTTTAATGTGCATCAGAGAAAAGAATTTAGCATAATTGGGGGCATCATGTCCCCCAAAATACTTTCGTACCTTTTTCTTCTCAATCTGCTCCCAACCCGAAGTAGAATGGAGGAGGCTAGCGAAGGAGCCCGAACTCTCTGGAAAATTTTGATTGTTTAATAACGTCAGTGTTCAATAAAATCGAGTGCAGTGCAGATGAATCTTACGAGTTAGTGAAATTAAGCTGAGGGACAATTTTGCCAGCACGCTGCATTGGGAGAGCGCGGGTGTCATGAATAACTAGAACCCCTCTAGTTGTTCCCCGTTTTATTTACATACAGGACAATGACGCAAAAACACTCAGTAAATTAAATTCTTGTCCCAGTCGAGGCTTAAACCCGGGTCCTTGCCATCCAAAGCTGCTATAGCGCCACTTGGTCCCTGCTCGAATGCATTACCCACAAGACCACCGGTGCTGATAAAGAGTCCGATTCTACACTAAAATCATGTCTATTATACGGTTCTAAAGGTCGGGGAATAAGCATAACCTAGCTTTGTTGTTCTTTCGCTTAGAAGTGGATTAGTTATGATTATACGCCTCCATCCAAATACAATTCAGAACTATTATCAACATATAGATAATTGTAATTATACTCGGTATGACTTATCGCACAACTGCGTCACTGTTATAAAAGCTGGACTTTGCTATACACCGAGAAAATCTTCCTTCAGCATTTGAAATATTCCTAGTTATTTTTTTTTACGTAGAGTAGCAGTAGAGTAGGCTAATTGTCCTGCTTAATTTTTTTAATCCCTGAAAATAAATCCAAAATAAAGCTAGGTGAAATTTATAGGTATTTTATGAAATGCAAAATATGATAAATGTCAGAATTTGAAAATAGTCAAAATACAAATTTTGGGGCAAAAATATGCTGTTAATAAGTAGTAGTCTATTTAAACTGCTAATTAAGGAGACTTTGACCCGAAAAAAGGTTCGACCATATGATTGTTCAATATATGACCTGCTGACCCTAAGTGCTGACCTAAACTCTTTCATTAAATCCAAAACAATTAGGTCCCAGTTGTTTCGCATACAAAGTTAATTGCGCTTACCGGCAACTAGAATAATGTCATAACCCGACGACGGTGTGATATTGTTAATTTTGCCCATTTATATTATTAAGACCAGGCCAGGATGATCATTCTGATGTAAGGATAATTTAACGTCCAGGGAGCTGAGGGATCGATACAGAGCTCAATATAAACTAGCATCTAAAAGAGTCGCCAGTCAATATATATTTAAGAATTTCATTCGCCCAGAAATTCTTACCAGCCGCTCAATCGGAATTTGACAGCAAACGTTGGGTAATTGGGTTCAGCAAGCGCCCAACCTTCAGGCCACTGACCCTTGAAAAAGGGTTCTTTAATGTATACAAGAACGAAGGGGAAAAGAGGAAAAACCAAATGGACCTCGGTTTAAACTATATAATTCGTAAGAGCTTCCAATTAAGAATTTCACTCAAACCTTATAAATTATAATTCTTTCCAGCCTAAGCCGGGATTCGAACCCGCAAAACCTCCTGCGCGCTAACGTCGCCTATATGGGGCCTACGATTCAAATACTGTATTTAGCTTGGTTTATAGGAGCAATGGGATCTAAATTATAAGCTTGTTGTGAGAAAGCCGAAATTTTTACGAATAAAGTCAAACTTTTACGTACCATTTTTAAAGACCAGCTTAGCTTCCATAAATTTCGTTAATATCATTTTACACCATCACTATTATTCAACACTATTTCGTACACAATTATTCCAATATTTCAATAATAATATTATTATTATGCACAGCTCCCGAAATTTTTGTTTCCAAAAACATAGAACGCAGTTCGTATGTATGATGAATGCCAATATTTAGCACTAATGCAATGACGTAAATTAGCAATCTGTTTGATAGTCCATTGTTACAATATTATTTTATCCATTTTTGCCCACAAACAAATTATTAGAGCTGAACTTAGAAGTCTGGTGCATAGTTACTCATTGTAGTGCTAGCTATTGTAGATAAATTATATTATTTATATTTGGAGCTCTTTGATGTGTACTGCTGTACACTCTCGGGGCGAAATGTTGCTACATGAACGCGAAACATTTATTTCAAGATTATTTCTAAGATAATGAAGAAGTGATAGCATTTTTACGATGTCTTGATGCCAGAAGACGGTATTAAAGGCCACATTTTAATCGCTATACAACAGAGATTTAAGTTAAACAAGAACCAGAGCTTTTCAAACTTCATTGGACCGCTTGCTTCTTAATTTATACCCGCCATTAGCTATGATAATTATAAAACCCATCCTCGTATGATAAACATGGGTTCGGAACCGTTTCAAATTTCGGTATCGGTTCCGGTACTTCAAAAAAATTATATTGTAGATTCCGGTTCCAAATCTAGCTTTCAAAACTCGGGACAGTATGATTTGGTCCCGGACAATTTGGTCCCGCCTATTTGGTCCTGGCCTCGGTCAATTTGGTCCCCGGCCAATTTACGGGACCAAAAAGACCGGGGACCAAATAGGCGGGAGTGGAACCAAATTGTCCGGGACCAAATCGTAGCGGACCGTTCAAAACTGACGTTTGTAGCTTTTATTTTATAGGGGTTTCCCTAAAAATTTCGGTTTCGAGGTTTCGGTCCAATTTTTTTTTGAGATTTCGGTAGGACCGGTTCCTTAAAAATAAAGATTTTTACGGGTTATGAGGACCGGGGACCGGGTTATGTTTTAAAACTCAAAGGCCTGCTCCTGTGTGATTTCTTAATATTAGCAATTAGTAGCCCACAATACGAGTAAGAATTAGTAGTTAGAATACCGGTAAGAATTAGTCTTATAGACAGGAATGTTTAGTCATAGGACCACCCATACACTTCGTAACCAAATATGCGACGAGAATGAGCTGGGGTCAGTCTAAAATTACCATTATTTTATAGCTCTATAACCAAAGTAATAGAAGATAGTGGATGGGGCTATAACGCCATGTCACTGACACAGCAGAATGAGACAGTCTGACACAGACGTCAGATTATCCGAGATTATCAACCTCAATATTGTTTATGCATGGGAGTATTAGACCTTCTAAGCTAGTACCCAGTCCTATAAGTGTTTTTGCTTCTGATGAATTCCGCGTAAGCATTGAAACGAATGTGTGCATATTGTGGGTGGGGTCATATATTACGACGACCCCATTATTTTGGTCAGGCCATGACCCCATTATTTTTATTTTATTTTCGAATAGATCTCTCCAAGACGAACAATTTGGTGTAAAATTAATGTCACATTAGTTCAACGATTACAAAACCCTGAAGCTAAACTCCTCTTTGGCGATTTTGCTGGGAGCTGTGGCGTGCTCCTATAATTCAGCTACTTTGAAGGCTGAAACGAGGGGAATTTCTCAGGGACGGGCTCGTCTGCGCTTACCAACAGCCCTGATCTACCCGGTCCGGAGGATTGGATTGGATGGACCTCGTGGGCTTCGTCTGCAGTGACCCAGACACTGTGTGACCTTCCGTTGGCGAGGTCTTCGTAGTTTCATCGAGGAGCCCCGTAGGATCCTGACGTTACGTGCATATCTGAGAAAAACCCCGTTTCATCTCAGCCAGTATAAGTGGCTTTTGTAAATAAATAAATGTCCGCATCGTTCAATGGTTACGAATTAACCCTGCAGAAGCTATGATAATCTCCTCTTTTTCAATTAACGCTAGCAACCAAAAGCGTTAACCACAAGTCCACAGGCACCTTCACCAGAAGAAGAGAGGGGGATATATGGAAGTGCTATTGCACTTAGGTTCTAAAGGCCATCATTATTATCATTATCCAAACTATAATAATAATCAAGCTGCACTTGGGGATCGAGTACACTATACCAGTATTTTAAACGTTGATAATCGGTTATAATCGCGTTATTTACAAACTTATCAAGATGGGAACTTTAAACGTTTATTCTGGGACCTATTAAACGGACAAAGAGAGTACAGTGTCTCCCCTGCTTCGCCGATTGCGTGATGTCACCACATAATATCTAACGGTTTACCAATATATCCATTTAGTAAGACGTTGGGCCTACAAGTTAATATCGAACCACAGCTGAGGTCACGTCATATCGTGTAAGTTTATAGACCGCCTTCACTCTTCTTACTTATTTATAGGTTCATGCATTTGGTACTATATCCTTTTAACTCCCCGACAACTCTAATGGCTCCCGGGTTAAAGTAAGAAGTAGCCGGAGTTCAAAGCTTATATAAAAGCAGAAAAGTAGAACTGCTGTGCAAATAACGTAGGCCCTACTTATAAATGGTATACCGTAGCCTACTTCTCCTTACATCTTTATTCCTTATCCCCGCGGCATGTTATATTATACACTTTAGTTAGTCTTAGTACCGGTATAATTCTACAGGCCCCCGGGATGTATAATTGGCTTTTAATATTTGCGGTATAATTTATTAAGTAGGCTAGTCTACTGCAAATTATTAGCATTAGTTACCATAATCCCCCAGTAGATATGTCTTATTGTTCGCCTTTTGCGCACGTACTAGGTAGCCTATAGGCTATAGCTTGAAGAAAATGTTGTATATTTTGACAGGGATTAATACCCGCCCTAGTCTAACTTAAATTCTTTATGTGCAAAGAATGAGGCGCCACCCTGAAAGAACTACCGGTATAGAATGAAAATCTTCAATCTTTTTTAATACACATTATTCTGAAAATCTTCGTAATATATTAACGATTAAATAACGAAAATGGATAGTTTGCTGATTTAAGTTTTTAACGTTGCGGTAAGTGACAACTAACTCATAACCCGAAGACTGGGAGATATTCGAATTTTACCTCAGCTTGACTGTATATTTATACTTACCGCTGTATGAGGGTTCTTTAATGAGCAGAGAATCAGAGATTCGAGAAAGGGGATCTACACAAGAATTCTCATTCGGAATGAGCAGGCGCAGCCACTTTAAGATTTTTTTTTCACTCACCCAGAAATCACAGCCCCAGTCGGGGTTTTCTTCCGAATTCAGAGAAAAGTACCACTATAAAGCTGGCAACTTTGAGTTCACCCGCACCCTCCTAACCACCAATACAACTGGCCCTGCCATGGCATATAGGAGCCCAATTTTTAATTCATTATTGAATTAAACCTTGATTGTGCATCATCACAGCTTAAATTCAGATCTATGCAATTTAAATTAACTTTAAATACCCTGGGCCTAGACTAGACGTATATCAAAAACACAAAAGAATGCTTGGAATTTATTATTTCACGCTCCTAGCTGCCGTATTGTTTTGCCATTCCTCTAGCTCACACGCTGAATAATTAAAATTTGATGTAACACCTAGTTCCTGTTTTCTCCAAGCACGGATAGGATTTTATTAATTTTTCTTTCTTGGAATTCGTTTATAATGTAAGAGGTGTTATTTTTATACGTTAGTCTTTGGAGATAATAATAGCAAGGTTATAATTAAATAGAAAGGGCACTGTCATATTAATTTCCGACTACATAATACATTCATCCAACATCCACCGAAGTTAAGTTCTATTATTTTCTTACGTGTTATATTCCCAACTTATGTTACGCATAACATATATATTGAATTATACAAAGTAATAAAGAAGTTTTCTTTCTTTGTTAATTTGATTTTTTAACGTCGCAGTAATTAAGCGACAACGAAGGTCATAACCCGACGACGGGGTGAGATTTGAATTTTTCCTCATCCAGGGACAGGTTATTTACGAACTATATGAGGGATAATTCTTTAACGTGCAGAGTGCAAAGGGGATATACACGAAGACCTCAATTTAAACTCGCATCCGAAGGTGCCGTCACTTCATTGGTAAGAATTTCACTCACCAAGAAATTCTTACCAGCCCCAGCCGGGGTTTGAACCTCGGATTTTCCGGATAATTCGGAGGCAAGCGCGCTAACCACTGAACCACTGGGGCTGGCAGACTAAGAAAATGATTTTAAATATTTTTACCTTCTGGGATAGGGCTACACCATTGATTAAATTTAATCCCTTAGGGGGCAAACTCAATGGGCTACACCCAGACATAACCCTAACAAGTAAGACTTTTACTCGTAATTCTCTGCAAACTTTGGGATTCAAGACAACCGAACTGTAAAGAAGCTGATCTTGATGTACACTAAGTAAGTTACATTAAGTAAATAAAGGGAATACCCCAGCAGATAACTTTAATCTAAAACCTCTCAGACT
>JAQGBM010001336.1:0-10870 GCA_034698405.1 Symphylella vulgaris | reverse complement strand
CTCTCCAGAGCCAGAAAAAAATATTTCTACTACCGTAAAATGGCTGACATTTCTGTAGACGTATGCAACTCGTAATTTGTAATTATACAGGTTGTCGCAAAATGCAAAAATTCGTAATCAGCTGTGTTGTATTGTAATTTTTGTATGATTAATCTCCCATAACACTGCACTGTAGGAGATTCGATTAGCCAAACAAAAATTACATGAATTTAGTGGATTATAAGTAGTGGGGTAGATATTACAAATAAATAGAGGGGTAAAGCCTGAATAATTTTTATAACTTAGATTCAATAGAGGGTACGCTATATTTATAAGTTAGTTTGGTTAATTTGTAAAAATGAAATACCCCAATTTTTGCGGTCCAAACTTCGGTTTTAGCACCGTAATGGCTTGGTAATACAAAAGCTAATATTTTAATAAATTGGATTTTCGCTAATATGGCAGTAAACAGTGAATAGTAGCCTATATATTTTTTTATAAAAGTTTATAAGCTATTACAAAGTTTTCCAAATTACAATATAATACATCAATAACTTTATTTATTGGTCATTTGGACCCATTCTTCTATCCTGACCTGTCAATTATTTATTGTGAGCCTACGTAACGTAAGTAACCGTTATAAACGGTTTATTCTGGGCAATATACCCTGTATTACGGTACATATAAATGGGTGTTTTACCTGTGGGATGCAAATAAAAATAATAGTCTACCCAATTATTAGTCCATCGAGCATTTACCAAAATTATTAAATACGGAAAACTAGAAATTTGTAAACGCATCGTTGAAATTTATTAATATTAAAAATTCTTATATAACTTATTTAATTCGAATATGTATTAATGCTTACCTAAAATTACAACGTTTTGCTTGAAAATCATTTTTGGTCTTTTAAATACAGTGTGCTAATTCTTGATATATTTGGCATATCTTTCAGTTCCCTGATCAATTTAGATTTTTAAAACTGTTTCGTTAATATTTTTTAGCGAAGTGAGGGTTTACGTGGAGTCGTGGACAGAAAAAAAGGGTTGTAATAAGTTATGCCGTAATGGTCTAATTAGGGATGCGCGTGCCTAACACCGTACCCCCACGAGCCACGCTATCAACTCATTGAGCTCCGTTGTGAGTTCAGGGGGCACTATCAGTCTGGGTCTATCTCGTTGGGTTCGCTAGCTCTGTGAAAAAGTGAAGGGTCCTATAATAGCCGCCAGTGGTTGCGCACCAGTTGCGCACCAATATCTGAACCCAACTTCCTCTGTAGGTTAGTACCCGGCTGAGGCTGTAACGAAATTCTGCGTAAGTGAAAAGTGGCGGCTCATTCGGATAATTTTTTAAACCGAGATCTATTTGTGTAGATTCCTTTTGCAAAAGAGATGGAATCTCTAAAAATATTTTAAGTTTATTATTAAACTTACAGTAAGTTCTGTTAAATCAATGATGTGGTAATTTCCACTTTTTATTTTCTTTCAAACATTAATTTATTTCAGGGTTCCCACCATAAAAATTGGTTTGATTTTCCCCGATTTTTCCTGATTTTTTCCACGTTTTCCCTGACTACCGTATTTTAAGATCAATTTGTATGCTAAATACCTAGCCAAAATTTAGATTTCAAGAAAATATATGCAGCCGCAGAGGAAAAATACGAATTTTGCGTAAAGTTTTGCACATTATTGTAAAATTATAGATTTATAGGCACTATTTTTCTGGGGTCTAGGGATGTAGCAAACCCACCCCCTGGACCGCCGGAGGCGAAGTTTTTTTTTTACATAATTAGCCTACGTGAAAAAAGCAAGGAAAAAAGGTAAAGTTAATGAATTTTTTAACCGGAATAAAATAAAACAAATTTTAATTTGTCCTTATTTAAATTTTCTTTTTTTCCCTGATTTTTGAATAAATTTTCATTTTCCCTGATTTTTTATTCAGTATTAAATTCACTGACATTTCCAGGTTTTCCAGGCGGGAACCCTGTAAATTCAATGTTACGGTAATTTTAAAAACTTTTTTTACACTTTTGGCAGGCCTCATGGTACTCCACTACTCCTCCCGTTGAATTTCAGGATTGCTTTTTCACAAAAAAGAAAAAAGTATTTTAGACTAATTAAAAAAAAAAAGTGGTTATTAAAAATGAAAAAAATGTTCAGAAGAATATAATAAACTGTGGAAATTAGTAATAAAATTTATAATAATCTCAAGTTTTAATTAGTCAAGTAAATTAAATAAACTTTTTTTTGGAGCCGAAAGAACGGCCTGTCACGGAATTTTTTCGTCTTAAAATTCCTACCGACCTCGATCCAAGTCGAACAAGGGTACAAGGACCTCAAATATTATTTTGGAATACGGTAATAACAGAAAATTGAATTATTAGTTTGGTATTAAATTATAGCAGGGTAGCATAAAATTGTCTCCGAAAAAAGTGCGCAGTTTAGTTTTTGCGAGTTTAGTTTTTGCGCTCATAGTCAGTGGGGGCAGTACACTTAAAATACTAGCGCTCATTTTCTGATCTCTTAATTAAATTTTAGAACCATCCCTGTCATTTTGGTTTTGTCTTTGCATTGACTCAGCCTAATTTTAATATAAAACAACGTTCTTTTTTCCCATAAGGATGTAAAAAAATTAACTTTATATATTATATTTAAGTTATTACGCGGTTTTATTGTTCCGGATTGTTGCACCGGCTCAATACAATCGCATAAAACAGCTGTCAAAAATGTAACACCCTGTGTATGTCTAGCAAATAAAATTTTCCAAAGCATTTACAATATCCTTAAACTTTTACTATAAAAATTGCAAATTTTCAGTTAATTTACAAACCCAAAATTTTAAATTCTCTGCAAATTTATCATTATAAAGGGTACTTTTAGCAGATTTTATGAGTAATTTTCATTTTATTTTCAACTGAAGCGTCATAGGGAAGCCGCGATCAGAGCTGAGAGCGCGGCAGACAAGAGCAGCAGAAAGGAGAGGAGAGCACAAAATATTTGAAAATCATACCATAATGTCTCTAAAGGAATTAGTGTCATTATTACCTAATTTAAAGATTTTACTTCTCGATATTGAGGGAACAACTACGTCTATTAGCTTTGTTAAGGTAAAACCAAAAATTGTATTTTTAGTATCCTTTTTTTCTTACTCCAGAGTCCAAAACTGTAAAACATCGCCATTTACACACTTTCATAAAGCACTGGGATTTCAACATAATTTAATAAGTAGTTATACTTGTTTTTTTATTAACTTTAGGACGTCCTCTTTCCTTATGCAAGAAGTAATGTAAGAAAATATCTAAAGGATAACTGGGAAAATGATAAGCTTCAGGAAACGGTGGAAAAGTTGAGAAAATTGGTAATGTTCCTAATATACATTAATTTATTTTGAAAATGGGGCAAAGTGTGGTTCAGACTGGGGGATTTAAATGCAATTTTAAAAAGAATAAAAGTGTAATATGATTTTTTTTTAATTTTAGAGGTGCCATCACTTAGGTTATAATTTATTATTTTCTTTAGGCTGCCGAAGATGTACAAAATAAAATGGAGGGTTCAGCAATGATCCCACAATTAGATGACAAAAATAAACAGGAAGTTCAAGACATGGTTATGCAAAATGTATTTTGGCAGATGGATATGGACAGAAAAAGTTTGCCTCTAAAGGAACTGCAAGGTCTAATGTGGTCGGATGGTTACAAGGATGGCCAACTTGTTGGACAGTAAATATGGAGTCTTTATAATTTTAATTTAATGCAGACTTTGCCCTTAAGAGTACCGGTACTGAACTTTAGAAAGAGGGTACACCTATAATACATAGCCTACCGGTATTAAGACAGTTTGGAGCGAAGTAAACAAGAGGCATAGAATATATTATTAGGCTTTCAATGGTCATCCATTTCCCTCCTGTCTTTTGTCTCTTGTAAAGTTTCTCCCAAGCATTCTAATAAATCTTAATAAAAATAGGCAGCTAGGTTTATATTTTTATTTGGTCATGTA
This sequence comes from Symphylella vulgaris, assembly GCA_034698405.1. Lineage (NCBI taxonomy): Eukaryota > Metazoa > Arthropoda > Symphyla > Scolopendrellidae > Symphylella > Symphylella vulgaris. Next base: position 6,896 of record JAQGBM010001336.1, on the reverse strand, counting down.
GGCCTATTATTATTTTGTGTACAAGGAATTTGACTTAAAATAAAAAATAATGCTCTTATGGGCATAAAGCATAATTTACAATTTTAAAGTTCAGGTCTTGTGCTTTTCAGTGTTTATGAAGATGTGCCAATTAGCCTGGAAAGACTAATACTTGATGGAAAGAAAATTTACATATATTCCTCAGGTAGTGTACAAGCCCAAAAGCTACTCTTTGGACACACTGAGAAAGGAAGTCTACTTCCAGTAAGTGGGAATAATACTAATTTCTCACTTTGTTTTGAAAGTAGCCTACTGACTTCATAAAGTTGCTTGGTCAATCTTGGTTTGTTGCAGTTTATATCTGGACATTTTGACACCAATGTTGGAGCTAAAGTTGAAGCTAAAAGTTATGAAAATATAGTAAGAGAATTAGGCTGCTCACCTGAGGATATTCTTTTTCTCACTGATATCCCCAAAGGTAATTATACTGTAGACACTAGACACTGCTGGTTCATAAGCATTTCATTAATATTGTTCCTGCAAAACAGTAAAGAAACAAATTAGTTTTAGAGCCATTCGATAAAGGGCAAGGCGAGTGGGAAAGGGCAGAGTTCTATAGAACTGGGTAGGGTCACTAGGGTGATGATTTTGTTCCATGCACCCTTGACAGTATTCTTTCCATATGCTCACAGGGTTGGTTCATTGTTTCCATTGTTAATGTGCACTGTGCACACAAGCACAACCCAACTGTGATCATACGGAAAGGATACCACCCTTGACTTTTGGTACGGTATTAAAAATCCAAATGTACTGAGTACAGACTGTAGGTTTAGCTTAGGCAATTATTGTTAGGTCATAATTAAAGTGTTAATAAAAAACTATCAAATTTTCAGAAGCAAAGGCGTCTAAATTAGCAGGATTACATGCTTGTTTATTAGAAAGGCCAGGAAATGCTCCACTTTCATCAGAAGATAGAGAAACATTCCCTGTTATTTCAAGTTTTGCTGATCTATTTGAGCAGAAAGGGGAAAGGTAAGACAAGAGGACCTTTCTTGTCTTGTGATGCATTGCAGCATTTAGCATAATTATTCGTATATACGGAAGCCAGTTGAATGTGATTTTCAAATATATATTTTGTTCTTAATGTAATAGTACCATAATACAATAATAGATATTAATAAATGATATTTTTATTCTAATAAAAAGAAGGCGTGATAGTTGGATGTTCGACTTTAGCAGTAGTGTTATCGTACGAGTACTATATTCTCTTTATTTATGTTTAAAATATCAAAATAAACAAAGGATACTTACCAGACAACTTATTATTATACTCAAGTATTGTAATTAATTAAATTTTCAACAGAAAACTAATTTTTTAAACTATATTTTATGTCTTTAACGTAAAGAAAGTTTTCCACTCATGTCCGAAACTGGCGGTTCCAGAAATTTTTTGCTAAGGCGCTTGCTAAAATTTCTTTATAGCTGGGGAAGCGAAAAAATTATTTTTGTAAAATATTCTAGAAAATAAAGAAATTATATTTTAAAATTAACAATATATTTTTTAATAAAATATAAATATTAATTTAACAATTTTTAAAGGATATTAACGAAAATAAGAAAGAAAGAAAGAAAATTTTTTTTTTTCAGAAAATAGGAGTGGGGAATTCAGCGGAAGCCCTTTGGGCAGTAATCCAATAATTATCAAACTTAATCCTAAAAGCAATAAATACCTCTATCTCTCCTACATCTGACCTTCAGAGAGGTTCAACTAGGATTATAAAGTAACCTGAAACTATGAGTGCTACGACTCTAGTCGCCAGGCGATGTGGAGCTGCTGCTACAAGGTATGCTTTAAAAACAAGATCTTATAAGCCTATCCAAGCCCTAAATCCTTCGCTGTTTTTACGCCATTCAACTCAAATCCACACCACCCCCATGGACAACAACTTCCGCAAAGAATATGATACCTTCGGTGAGCTGCAGGTACCAAAGGAGAAGTACTACGGGGCCCAAACAGTCCGATCTACCATGTACTTCGGCATTGGTGGCTGTACCGAGCGCATGCCCTTGCCGGTCATAAAAGCATTCGGTGTCCTAAAGAAAGCTGCAGCCATGGTCAACAAGGAGTTTGGCTTGGATCCCAAAGTAGCCGATGCAATCTGCAAGGCTGCTGAAGATGTCATCAGTGGGAGTCTGTATGAAGAGCACTTTCCTCTAGTCATATGGCAGACAGGCTCGGGAACCCAGAGCAACATGAATGTCAACGAGGTAATTGCCAATAGGGCTATTGAGATTCTTGGAGGAGAGTTGGGTTCTAAGAAGCCGGTTCACCCAAATGACCACGTCAACATGAGCCAAAGCTCCAATGACACCTTCCCTACAGCCATGCACATCTCCGTAGCTGTTGAAATCAAAGAGAAGCTCCTACCTAGTCTTAAGAAGCTGCAAGGTGCCTTAGATGACAAGGCCAAATCCTTCAAGGACATTGTTAAAATTGGCAGAACCCACACTCAGGATGCTGTTCCCCTCACCCTAGGTCAAGAATTTGGAGGATATAGTACCCAGATAGCCCTTGGAATTGAAAGAGTTAATGCCTGTCTACCAAGAATCTACCAACTTGCAGCTGGTGGCACAGCCGTGGGAACGGGGCTTAATACTCGGAAAGGATTTGCTGAAAAGGTGGCTGCCACTGTTGCCCAACTCACTGGACTGCCTTTTGTAACAGCTATCAACAAGTTCGAAGCATTAGCCTGCCATGATGCTATCGTTGAAGCCTCTGGAGTACTCAATGTCTTAGCCTGCAGCCTAATGAAGATCGGAAATGACATCAGATTCCTAGGGTCTGGGCCCAGATGTGGACTTGGAGAGTTGAGTCTTCCTGAAAATGAGCCTGGTAGTAGCATTATGCCAGGCAAGGTAAATCCAACTCAGTGTGAGGCCATTACCATGGTTGCAGCCCAGGTAATGGGTAATCACGTTGCAACCACTGTAGGTGGGAGCAATGGTCATTTTGAGCTGAATGTATTCAAGCCAATGATGGTTGCAAATGTTCTTAGGTCTATTCAGCTCATATCTGATAGTTGCAACTCTTTCACTGATCATTGTGTTGTAGGCATTGTAGCAAATACAGATCGAATCGAAAAGCTCCTGAATGAGTCCCTTATGCTTGTAACTGCATTGAATCCTCATATTGGTTATGATAAGGCAGCCAAGATTGCCAAACATGCTCATAAGGAGGGTCTTACCCTTAAAGAATCAGCCCTTAAATTAGGATTTTTAACAGAAGAACAATTTCACCAGTGGGTGAAACCCCATGATATGTTAGGACCCAAGTAGATTTGAGGGGTTAAGTACAGTTTAGCCTGTTTAAAGTGATGGAATTTCGAAAAATAAGTTTATTTAATTTCCATATAAACTTAAAAGTGTTTATTTTATACTGTAATTTCCTATTTTATTTTCTTCCAAACATTTATTTTAGTCAAGATATTAATTTTAAAAAAATTATTATGCTTCTAATTTACACATTTGGCAGGCCTAAATATTGCGACTCATCATACTCCTTCTCCCGCATTTCAGTGAGCACTGCTTTTCCACAATTTAAGTGTAAAATAAGCTTATTTAAAAAGGTTAAAAATAAATGTTTGGAAGGAAATAATACCTACGATTCGTATTGGAAATTACTACTTTAATTAAATAAACATTTGCAAGTTAAACTTTTTTTCTAGAGATTCAATTACTTTAATTGTATCAAATAATATTATATAAAAAAGCAAAATGATTGTGTAGATATGCGTGGTAATGTTAGTCTAGCAAGAAATGTAAAATACCTCAGTGATAAAGCACATTTGGTACTTACTTAAAATTTTAGTTAGATACATATTGTGCAATTTAACAATTTAATACCAAAAAAACGTACAAAAATCTTATTTAACTCTAAATACATAATCGAACTCCACATAGTTAAACTAAATATTGTCATAATTATTTCACACAGAGCAATTGATATAAATTTGTACAAATTATTTTATTTCCGGTTTTTTATCAAAAATGTCAGGCCAATTATAAATTTTTTTGTGCAATTTTAAATATTGTAATACAGTTTAAAAAGTGAATTATTCAATACAGTTACAATTCTTACAAAATTTAGTTATAAAAATTGATTAAATTTGAAATGAAAAAGTTGAAAATAAAAATTTATAACAAATTCCCTATGTGTTTCCGCATTCATATTTTTATTTTATTGATGACCGTTTGTTGCGCCTAGCCGTAATTATCCTTTCTCTCATCCTAATGAAACTAGCGATATGTTCGTCAATTTGATCATCTCCCGTTTTTGGTATTTCGCTACTTTTTTTATTATGTCTAGTTTCGCCAGGAGAGAGGTCAGGAGATGACGAATCTGTTCTTCTGGTAGTATCGCCTTCTTCTATTGCCAAAGGACTGGAGGTTTTGCGGGACGGGGACTCCTTCCGATGGTGTGGAGAAGATGCAGACCGTGGGGACCTTGGTGTATTGAAACCAGACAAGCTCACCTGTTTGAGTGAGAATTATTTTATTGGTTGATAAATATTTTCTTGGTTTGTGAATATCGAAAATGGTAAATTTTGGAAACTATGAAATATCCCAGAAATTTGGAAAATGTTTCAAAAATGTCTCAGGAAAATTTTACTTAATTTACCTGAAAATTGTGGTAAATATTTCACATGCAGGCCACAAATCAACAAGCAGGGTTCGGAACCGAATATTCAGAACCCGCAAAAATTCTTATTTTTAAAGAACCAGTACCGAAAATTCCGAAATCTCGAAAAAATGGACCAGGAACCGGAACCGAAATTTTTAGGGAACCCATTACAACGTCATTTTGAAGGGTCGCCGGAATAGCACCGAACGACTTTAAGTTCGAACGGAATAAGTTCGACAATTTTAACTTCGAATGGGTAATTTCGAAAAAAATCGAATAAATTCCGACACAGAATAATTTTTTTTATTCTGTGTCGGAATTTATTCGATTTTTATCGAATTTGTTTCGAAATTACCCGTTCGAAGTTAAAATTGTCGAACTTATTCCGTTCGAACTTAAAGTCGTTCGGTGCTATTCCTGCGACCAATTAGTCCATTTTTGAGGATCTAAACTACTTTTCTTGATCTTTACTTACTTACACCCCAATGTTCCTTCATAGAGGTCTTTTACGAAGTATTACCTAATTCGTTTATAAATATTTTTGTAAGTTATAATTATTCTCGAATAAGTTATTCATTGTCTGTTCCTTCAATAAATTTGTTTATAAAAACAAAACTCAGCATTAAGTCCAAATTAAGTATAATATCATGGAAATGATCCGATAATCCTGCCTTTCTTGGCAGTACCGATGTAGGTACATTATTGACCACGTAGCGTAAAACATCCTATCCTATAATAGAGAAAAATGTCTGGACAGAACAGCAAGGATAATATCATAGACTCAATAATTGGCATTTAGTCGAAAACCGTATCATATAGTCTTTGACTCAATTTAATTGGATTTCGGAGTATAATAAAAGTTGTTGCACTGAGACGTACCAGGGATCGTATTATAGGTATTTCTGACCTTTTGCTTACTAGAGCATTATTAATAATAATAGGAGATTGAAAAGGTCCATCGGATTTTTCCACTTTTAGGACTTAATTTAGATTTAGGTTGTAATATGTGATTGATATTCGATATATAAACCTGGTGACAAAGGCGTATTATGTAATAATTGACGTATAAAGCATGCTGATGCCACCATATTACAAGTGTTTTCGTCAGTATAGAGCGTCATGCGTCATTTGGTGATTTTTGTTTCTGTTGTAAATTCAAGAAGTTTTATACTTTGGCTGTTACACATTATCTATACATGGTTTGTACTCGTAAAGGATGTGAAAGCTCTTAGTTGAAGCGTTATTATTTTTCGTTTTCTCTTTCGTTGCTATGTGCCGTACAATTACATGTACTGTACCGTAAATAACATGCATAACAACACGTGAGAACCGAGTAGTTAAATGAAAACAACCTGTTTTTAAGTTATTGGCATATAAGTTATTTGACTTGTTTATTTTATTTATTTAAAAAAAATACAACATCTAGCGCCCTAAATCGAGCTGCCGTAATCTTACACAGATGCGTTGATTCTGGTTCAAACTTTTCCTATATTTATTTAGCATTTTTCGTAACATTTTAGCATGTTTACGTAAGGTACAGGAAGTTTAACGACACAACGACGCTTTGTCAAGTGTCTCTCAAACAAACCGTGTATAGAATGCATTATATCTATGATAAACAGTACCGGATTTGAAGGAGATGCCCATCAGGCATTTTTCCCAGGGCCGCAACATTTGTAAATTCGGCCCTGCTATAAGGGGGGAACCGGACATAATCAGGCCGTCTAATCCAGGGCCCAGGGCCCCTATAGTTTTCTGGGGCCCCAACGACCTCCAAAATTTTTTTAGCACAATTTGGATAAACCAAAACACGTTTGGCAATTTAAATATAATATTAAACATTTCTCTGATGGGAAAATGGACTTTTCCCAGAGAAATTTTGTTGCGTAAAACTTTTACGTAAACTTTACGTAAAACTTTTCGTAAGATCAACCGTTTCTTTGAAATATTAATAATTTTTGAAATAACTCTTCCTTATCGTCACGTGTTGCAATCATCATAGAGTTTATAAAATGATGATTAAATCGATTATATTGATATAGCAGTTATCGATATTGCATTTCTTTTAAAAAAACTCGGTATATTTATTTATTTACTAGTTGAGAAGCCAGTCCCTGAAGGGACTGGAACGATCAATATTATTATACCGATATGAAATTTTCCACACTCCCGTGCGGCCTTTTTGTTGTAGCAATTGCAGCCAGTAAGCCACAAAAGTCCCCACGCCTTCGGCACG